>VZTB01015537.1:246423-261046 GCA_013397245.1 Thryothorus ludovicianus | reverse complement strand
CATCCCATCCCATCCCATCCCAATTCTCAGGCATGTGTCTGCTTTAGAGACTCCTGATCTCACGGTCATGAGCAAAGGGTCCTACTGGGTTTTGCCATGGATCCTGCCAGCGGGAGGGATACAGCAGCTTCTGCAGCCCAGCAGCAGGAGAAAAAGGTAGTTCAAACTAATAAATGTAATAGTTATCAATTCACTGGCAAAGTCACAGTATATATTTCTTACTGAAGGTACTGAAAGAAGAAATCCTGTTCTTGTGTCTGATATAGCAGAATGTAAATGTGGTAAATATTATAATATATGCTGCGACATTTTTTTTTTTTTTTGAGTAAACAAAGGGAAATGTTACCAACTGGACAAATGAGAATCCTTAATTTATTCCACTATGTCAGAGATGTTATGGTCCCCAGAAAACATTAACCTCTCCCTCTTGATAAAAAAAGAACCCCTTTGCCAGTGTCAGTCACATTCATTCCAGTCTAGACGAAATAGCTCCTGGGTATTGTAGGGAGAAACAATGATGTCTGAGTGCCTCCTGGAGAACATTCAATCCTTGAGCATATTTTGGTTTGTACTGGAGTTGAACTTGATGTGATAGATCTGGAGAAATATAGAGCTGACAGTCTATATACACAACCGGGTTTTTAGTCCACATGGATAATGAGACCTAAGCACCCAGCCACTTTTTTTTTTGTGCCACTGTCAATTTAAAGTGCATTTTTAAATGAACAGTGGGGTTATTTGGGTCCATTAATTACAGTAATTGTTTCCTGCGTGGAAACCACATGTATGAGATGTGAAAGGCGCGTGTGTGTGCGAAGGAACGCTGGCGTGTGTGAGACTGGAGCAATTCCCCTTTGAAGATTTTTTTTTAATCCCTAGAGAGGGAGCTTGTAATGAGCAACAACGTTTATGCCGAGCACTTCAATGCTCCTTGTTGCCCCATCCATTGCCGTGCCTTTCACATGGAGATTAAAGTCAGTGGTTGAAGCTGCTCCTCCTTTTCCCATGTGGCTGATATAAATTCTGCATCAAATGGAAAGGAGGAAGGGCAGGTTTGGTTGTCAGCAAAAAATGAAGGAGAGGTCTGAGAGTGGCAGGAGCAGGGGCTCAGCTCTCATTAATCTGGAGGGCAGCAGAAGAGTAAACACAAAACCTAGGGAAGATGCCTACTGTGCCCTTTAAACAAACAGCCTGTGACTGGCATAATAAGAGCAGTGCTGATGGATAAATGGGAAAATATTTTTCCTAAGGTTTACCTCTTAATGGATATGACGAGAAACTCATGCAGATTTTGTAATTTGTATAAAACTTGAATGCTTTGATTTGTGCATTAAGATGAATTATAATGATCCTGTAGTTTAATTTCTAGTCTGTGTTCTACTACAAATCTCTCAATTTTAACTTTCACAAGGAAGTTGTCTTTCTGCCTGGTTATGGTATTTTTCCTAGTGCAGAGCAATGCAAAAAAAAAGTTTGGGAAAAGTTTGGGATTAATCTCATATTCTTGAAATGTAGAATGTTATTTCCCCTTTTACATCTCCTTTTGGTGCAGTGGCACATCCTAAATGTACTCAGCCCATGTATGCCCCTACAATTTGCCCTGTTAGCTTAATTTGAAGAGAAGAGGGAAGGGATAAAAAAAAAAAAAATCAGCAACACATCCTGACAGAGGGCAGCCAGAGAATGTGGGTTTACTAGGGAAGAGCTGTGCTGGGAAGAGAGACAGTAGATCTCCTGAGACATCTAAGAGCAGGTAGCTTTTATGTTGGAGTCATGGCAAGAGCATAAATCCTTCCATAAAGACCGTAGTGTTCATAGCTTATATTGTCATGCTCAGCTTGATTTTAGCAGCATTTGCATATTCTCTCTTTTTTTTTCTTCTGTGCTGAGGTCCTGTTCTCTGCTCATCTGCACAGAAGATGAGTGGCAGAGACTCTGCTCTGATATACCCAGAAATACAAGAGCAAGACGAGTAGAGTCAGCATGAGGTTTTTTAACCAACAGAGTTTGGGAAGGTCACTGTACATGAACATGGCAAAACTTACTCCTGACACAACTGGGACAGTAAACAGAAATCAAAATTTTAGCTACTCTAATCAATCCTGTTTCCCATTTTTCTTTCACTTTCTATTCTGGGGAAATATTTATATTTGTTTATACTGGCCCTTTTACCTCTTCTCATCTCACCTGAAGATATATCCAAAGACATCAAGGTTCAGAGGCAAGGCTATGCAATAAAACTCTTTGTTAGTTCAGCTAGAAACTTGAACCACCACAGAAGATTATTACAAAGGTTTTAGGCTGGGCTAGGCTTTGGTACTTTTTGAACAGAGCTGAACGTCAGAAAAGATTTATGTCAGCAGTGAGATCCAGCTAAGGGGAAACCACGTTTTTCTCTCAAAGACTCTCTTGCTACTACATACTGTTTACTGTCTTGTGAAAATATGTCAGAGTTTTTCCAGAATTTAGCAAGAAGGTCAATGATATTTGAGTCTGCTGGTTTTGATAAGTAATAGATGGTTTCTTTGAAGCCACTGCTTTAGTACCAGGCAACATCGTGTGATGAGCACTAAATATCCAGCTAGGCCAAATGAAGAAATAGCTGGGCTTAATGCCTGGCCCAGTGACCCTCTTCTCCTTTTTCCTGTAGGTGAATTTTGCAGTTCTGTCCAGTGTTTGTGCAGTGAGGTCAACAGAAAGCTTTAACCTTCTCAGCTCCATTTTCTTGTGGCAAAGCCAGAAGAGAAGGAAATTTGTTCTTACCTGGACTTATTCAACAGAACAAGGAGGCTCAGCTGGCTTCTGTGATGTGAACATTCCAGCAGAGAAATAACTCAGGCAGATGCTCTCATGCTAGTGCATTGATACACAAAGGGATAAAGTTCTTGTCAGCTCATTAAGTTCTGAGTACTAGAAAAGGAAATTAAGAAAAATATGAATCTGACAAGGAATCTATGTTTGATTCTAGCAAGTGTTTCAAGTGAAAGTTAAAAATGAAATATATTCTTCCTGAAACTTTCACCTATTTTAAAACACTGCATATTTTGAAGTATTTTTATGATGATAAAGCAATCGATGCAAATATTAATGTAGTAAAATTTAATTAAGATGAAATAGGTCAATTAGTTGTTTTAAATGCATAATTTAAAATAGTGTCTTCAATCAAATAAATAAATATAATAGTCTCTATAAGTGAACTACATTAGCCTAATGGCTTGTTATATTTTTTATTTGTTTTATTAATGAAGAAAAATCCAAACTTCTGCAAGAGTTATTTTATGTTTAGGCATGATTAAAGGTTCTTGCAGCATCAGGGGATATTAACAGGCAATTATATTTTGAGTTTACAATGGATTGATTATTCCTTCCTGAGAGAACAGCAATGCACAGACAAACTGCATAGAAATAACATGTCAGCCATGTCACACTACTGTACAGATTTTAAAGATAAATTTCCATCTGGCAAGCAGACATTCAGGAAGGAACTTCTGTTAATGTGGCTTTCACACAAAGTTCATCGGGGATAAAACCCGACTTAAAGATTCATTTCTACTTCTCACACTTGGCTAATGTTAATTCACTCTAAATATTTCTTAAGTAGAAGAAAAGAAGTAGAAATAAGGAAAAGATAAGGAAAAAGCTGTGTTTCTTCTCTTGTTCCACTGGCAGTTTTGGACTACTCAGATGGACCTGCTAAAAACCAAGAGTCAAACAGAAAAACAAATAGAAAACAAAAAAATGACAACTACAAACCGAGAACAAAAATGCTCTGTAAATATTAATACTTCACTGAGAACTTCAATGTGCTGAGCAAACAACAGTTAATTTAACCTCTGTGAGGAAAGAAAAATAATAAAAACCTCATTTACAAATTAGAAAGCAGGAAGAGAGCCTGAGCATATTGGAATGATATCCCTGCTAACTTCAGTGGTCTTTGCAGAAGGTCTGCTCTCATCTGAGCAAGGTCAGGGCTGCTGACTGCCACAGGATGCAGATGACAGCCAGCTTCTCCTCTGTCTCTCACCCCAGTGCCAACCCAGCATCACACAAGGTAAGATAATGGAATAATACACAAGTGTTCACTACAAAACACATTGAATTTGTTTCCCCAAGGTACACACCATCAATAAAAGCCACGAATTGTAACTCTGCTGCTGTAGTACCACTTGACCTGAGGTGTTCAAGGACTATTTGCAAAACAGGTACTGCATATTTTGGGAGGTAAAAAACATATGATACTTTTTTTGAGCATACTATAATAGGAAGATATATTTGCTCATGGAATTGAAATTATTGGTATTGAGCTGCTACTGGTAAACAAGGTAAATATTAAATCCAGCAGAAGAAATGAATAGAGATGGTTGAAATATAGAACTTTAAATGGAATGATAGCTGCAATTTCAAAACTTACTTCATCCTGGGCTGAAATGAAATGTCAGTCTCAGAAATTTATTTAGAGAGAAAAATATTGAAAATTATATTAAAATAAGTTCAACTACATTGAAATTTTAAACGGTGATGAGATAAATGTTCATACAAAATATTTTGGCATTATTAATCTATGTTTTGAAAAGGAAAGATTTCCTTTAAGTGTTTGATTGTCATTCATTTTTTTTAATAACACTTAAGCTTCATAATTTTTAAAGAAAAGATATGACCATCACATGCTTAGTCACAAGGAAAGATGCAACTGGTTCATAAGTACCAGTGACCAATTGGTCTTTGAAGGCAAATTGTACAATACTCATCAGGTATGCTCCATGCTACTTATGAGATCTCTTGAGATAAACAGTTTAAAACAGTACGGTCTCTAGTCTTTGCCACTAATAGGAGTTCCCCAAGTCTGTCTAAAAAAGAGTGTGCCTTTTGGGTATTTTCATATTTACATTGCATATCACCTTTCCAATGGCCCTGTGGATTTGTTCCCCATTTAACAGAAAGCTGATTTATGTGCCAGTTGACTCTGTGGTTCTCTGAAATGAAGGTTTGTTTTAAAAGTGAACTATATTGTAACTCAACCTGGTAAGTGTGGGAGACAGCTGTCTGCAGTGCATATTTTGAAATATTGTTTTAATAATTGTTTCTTTCCTTTTCTTAAATCAATGGTAGAATATTGCCATTATGGGATTTTAGGTAGAAATACCCATTTCTTATAAGAGAAACAGACTTGCAGAGTATGAGGCTTGGAGATGGAGCACCTGTTAGTTATTTTCTCAATCAGTCACAAAGTGAGATCTGGATTCAAACAGTTCCTCAGACATTGGGATGAATGGAAAAAAAAAGTTAGCTGGAACAGCCAAACTAGAAAACTGTCTCTGGCTGAGCAATGAGCTTCAAAATGGAGGAGAGGAGGAACAAACAGGGCTTATTTTCTCTGTTACAAACAGGGCTTATTTTCTCTGTTACAAATAGGATGAGTCTGGCTTAGATGGAGAAGCCAGATTGGGCAAGTAGGTCAGAAAATGCAGCTACAGGTCAATGAAGAGGATGAACAGGTTTGATGCTGAAGTCAAAAGTCATTGGTTTCTGTGCTGGAAGTACTCCCTGAGTATAAAAATGTGCCAACCTGTTTGACAATCTGAGTATACATAAACTTGCCTAATATTAGCTAACCAGGTTCAACATTTTGACCTAAACCCCTTCTTTTTTGTAGTCACTAACAGAATTACTGCATAGCATAAAGCTCTGAACTTAACAAATTCTGGGTAAATAAGGCCTTGATTCATCAGTATTTGCCAGATTAAATAATTTCTTAGTACACATCCTTTAGACCCCAGTATTTTTTATGGTCCTGCATAATAAACTGTTTGTGCAATTAGCAATAAATTTGTCACTGTAAGTCACTCTTTAAAGCTGGGAACAAGTATAACATTTATCAGTGTGTTAGAGTTTGCATTTAAAAATAGCCATCCTGTTTTCATATGGCCAGGGCACTTTCAGGCTTCTTTTCTCCAGCTCTGTTGATACTGGGAAGGGAACAGAATCTGCACAAGTATGTGATAGAGAATGGTATTCTTTGTACAGAAATGAAGCTTTTTTGCTGAAGGAAAATCTGCCAATTTTGAATTCATTGCATCGCCACCTCTTTCAGCATTGTCTTTTGGGCTTTAATGAATATTTACCCCTACCTGTTTTAATTGCAATAGGCCTTATCTGAAATGTGCAGTCTGGTGGTATTAATGTCAATGTACTGAACAAATGTGCAAGGTTAACACACAGTGCAAACCCAAAGAGCACCCAGTGCCCAGCACGCAGCTGTAGCCCTTGGGAATTCACCCACAGCAAAGGTGAATTCTTTCCTTCACGTTGGACACTGTGGTCCAGCATGGGCCCCTGAGGTGCCAGGCTGGCAGATGTTTCTGCACCAAACTGCAGGTGAAGTTCCTGAGGCTGCTGCCTGCAGTACTAAGGATGGCATCTAGGCTATGTAATGTGGCATTTATTTTCATAGCCATCACCAGAACTGGTGGGTTTTTATTTGGAAATCTCAGACATTAGGTGTTACTTGATTTAGGAGGCAGTCTGTGTAATTTAAATATCCTTAGGCTCCTTAGAAGACACCTTAATTAACACTATTTCCTTGATTAGCTAATTCCTAATTAAATTTAGTGTGCTGTATATATTTATGTATTTTGCTGTATATTTTTATTTCATTTGGTTTAATTTTGTAATAGATCTTTTAGGCCACTTATCATGTCTGTTAGCTTTACAAAATCAAAACAGATGCAATATACAAGAAAGAGTTAAGCTTGCTAGAAGCTTCAACCTGTAAGAGGTCTATTTTATATCAGTAGGAGAAGAACAATCTGAGTCCCCACAAAAATCATATCTGACCTCTGTGTGGAGGTAGTGCTGGGCAAAGCTGAAGCTTGAGAAGGAAAAAGGGGAGACTTGGGATAAGAAGGATTCCAAAGAAAGGATTTAATTATATTGGAATTAACTCTAAACCATTCAACTGGACTGAAACAAAATTAATTATAAAGCATTTGTTTTGAAGAAGTTGAGCCAGAAAAAGTACAATGCTGCCAAATAATATTTAATAATTGTATTCAAAAATTAGAAAAAGAACCCTTTGGGACTCTTAGTAGATCATTGAAACCAACTGCTCTTTTGATGAAGTATGTGTCTTTCTCAGATTAAATTACAAGGGCTGTCTCATATTCTCATGAGATTCTGTAAACCTATATTACATTATTTTAGTAAAAGCAAAGTAAAAAGGATTAATTGGTGATCATAGACTTTCTAAGGAAGGGCAGAGCAGAATTTTAACGAGCAGTTATTCAGCTGTCTGTTTTACTGCTTTCCCCCAACCTGAGCCTCTCGTTTTCTATGGCACTGGGAGAAAGTACTTTTCTTGAACAATTTCACATTTCCTGGCCCTGCTCATGTCTTGCAAGTGATGACGTGTCTTAGAAAATAGGGCAACAGAGAGAGAGTGATGGTTCTTGAGTGAGTTGGGGAAAAACACAAGGAAACCTGAACAAAAAGAGAAAGTGATGTGTTTACCTTTTGCTTTGGCTTCAGCCATGTCTAGACACAGCTTTACGTGCTTAATGGTAACCACAGGAGCTAGGAGAGCATCATCTCACTCACTGGTGCCTCCTTGAGACATTGGCTTCAAGGAGGCATCAGGCTGTGCCACTAAAACTTCCAGTATCAGGTCTAGCAGGACCTGGCTGTGTGATTTTGGCTTCCTGAAAACAAAAATCTTGTGTACTGCTGATGCTGGTTCAAAGTGCATCCAGCTCTGGGACAGGCTGTGCACAAGCAATGCAACTCACCCTTGAAACTTGAATTTGGGTGCATATTCACTGGTAACTAACCACAGGCAGTGCCTCAATGTTTGTGTTGGTTTGCTGGATAAGGCTTTCTGAGATGTTCTGTGCAGAGAACTCAAACGTAGTCACAAATGAGAAAAATGTTAATTGGACCAGACAGCTCTGTGTTAGATCTCAGGTGCCCCACAGCTGTGAGCCTTTTTTCTTTTCAACAGTGTTTTAGTCAAGAACTGGAATTAATGTTTGGTTTGTCTAAACATTTCTGATTTTTTTTTTGGTTTTACATGGCTCCTTTCTTGCCTATTTTGAGACTCCCACTGGGAGATAATTGAAGTTCCTCCTGGGAGAGCTTCTACAGAAAAACTGTGGGGTTTTTTTCAGGCTCTTTTTCTGTTTTGCCTCACTTAAAATTGATGGAAATATGGCTGGATGCATTGATCAATTTTTGACAAGGTTATGGGTGACAAAAGCAGGCAGGATGGCTGATATGCAATGTTTTCTAATAAAACACAGCTAAGGCTCTTGGATATTTAGGCATTAGATTTATAATTTTTCTACTGTGTTAGGCAGGTTTCATGTCCTAAGTTACATGAAAACATTTCTTGACAACATACCCTGTGGCAGGTGGGCTGTGTGGGGAACAGCTTTGGAGGATGGAAAGATTAACTTGGCACTTCAGGATGTGGGGATCTTAATCCTCTCCTAGGGACTGTCACAGGACTTATCCTCACAGCTGTGCTTCTCCCAGGATGTTTCTTCAGTTGGGAAATTTGTACTGTCGCTTCCAGATTTTATTGAAAGAAAAGCCAGTGCTGAATGTCCTGACTTTGCCTCTACATACAGGTGTTAAATCTTTGTCCATAGTTCAAATCAGGAGCTCTCCCTAAATTAAGAGGGATTTGGCAATCTCTCAAGGTTTTTTCAGCTTTGTACTGCAACAATGTAGGATTATAGAATTGTTTCAGTTGGAAAAGACCTCTAAGATCAACCCAGCACTGTCAAGTCCACCAAAGTCCACTAAACCATGTCCCTAAGTGCCATATCTAAATGTCTTTTAAATCCCTTCAGGGATGATGACTCTACCACTTCCCTGAGCAGCCTGTTCCAGTGCTTTACAACATTTTTAATGAAGACATTTTTCCCCAATATCCAACCTAAACCTCCCCATGTGAACTTCATGGTCTTGGAAACCTCATGAAAATAATGCTGTAACATGGTGAAGAGTGGAAACAAAAATTCATGGCCAGGTTGATAATTGCTGAGTCGCATTTTGTGTATGAGTACTTAGTGATTATCCATGGTCCTGTTCCTGCTGATTAGTTTAAGCCCAACTGGGAAAGGGTTTGGATTTACTGGAGACCTACATGGGGCTCCCCTTTAATCTCATATACTTTCTTTCTTTTTTTACCCTGGCAAATTTAATGTTGTGAATTAGAAATAAATAAAAGCAAAGCATGTCTGGAAGCTGAGGGCTAAAATGCAGAAATATAAGGAAACATGGGTCATATCTTGATGGAAGTCCTTGCTTTCCAGAAGAGCAACAGTGCCTCCCTTCAGGCAGGGCAAAGAGGACATTTCTAGGGGATTTTAAAAAGCTGTAATATCTCAGAAAGCCTGGTAATTCTTGCACATCTCAAACTACCCCAGCCACTCATAGCAGGCTTGGATAGAGAGAAGATCCCAAATAATTTTCTCCAGGGAGTGGGGGCTCTGCTGTGCTCCTCAGGTAGGGCTGTACCGTGGGGAACTGTCAATGGGTGCAAGTAAATCTCTCCCTGTGGCCATTGTGATGTCCATAAAGGGGCTATAGAAAGAAAGTAACACCACAGCACTGTGCCCTTGCCTTTGAACACATTCTCAAAGATATAATTAAAACCACCAAGCTTATTTCAGCCAAAGTTCGTAAGTGATGGGTCTGGCATCATGCCGATTGCAGGAAGGCTAATTACACCATAAATTAAACTTTTTTTTTCCTAACCAAACATTATGACCTTTAATAAAATTGTTTTTACAACCAGCTGTCAATAAATCATCCAGGAAAGCTAGTGAGAAATGTTCTGTGAACACTCCACTTCTGTGAATTTCATTAGCTGCAGTTTATTTGATTTTTTTGTGAGCTATGATGGTTTTTAAATCTCAAATTAAAAGCCCCGAACCATAAAAACTAATTCAAGAACATTAGCATCTTGGTCTCTGAAAATAAGCCTCTCTAATTGCAGAAATTAGTCAAGATTGTATAACGATCAGGAGGTCATTAAAAAAAAGAATAGTGAGTAGGCTGTGCTTGACCTAGCTACAGCAACTCCAGAAAAGTTTTTTGGTTTTTTTTTAATACGTCCTTAATGGAAGAAAACTGTCTCCTGGTAGATCGATTTGAAAGCACTGTGAAAGCCTTTTAACCCAGAGGTTTGATTTCTGAGACATCGCTTTTCTGGCCTTGTTTATTCTCTTTGGCTCATCAGGACTTGAGCTTGGACACGTGCAGGAAGTTTTACTGCGTGTTGTACCCTCGTGTCTGCAGCAGTGAAGTATGAGGTAGTGTCAATAGGCTTTACTTCAGGACCTCTTTTTGTTTTGCATTCTTAAGGCTCCTGTACTACTTCATGGTAATTACAAATATTTGCAAGAAATATACTATACTGCTTGATTTGTGACTTCAAGGTGGACATATTTTAAAGTGAGGCATTTTTATTAGATTGGTACTAGAAAATGAAGCTGTTAACATTCTACTCCTCTGCCTCATAAAGCTCTTCTAAGTAGAGGAGTGAGGTTATTTTGTTTTGTAGAAACATCTAGAAAACCGTAAAGTTTGAATCTGATAAGAAAAAATGTCAATCCTTATTCTCAGCTCCTTTTTGGAACTGTGGGTTTCCTCACATTTCTGTTTCCTCTCTTTATATCTTGGCATCATAATTTCAAGCCCTTCTCAACTCTCACTGTTCTGACTTTCCTTAGCTCATTTATGTGGAATATGTATCAGAAAAATGAGATACATCTTGCTGAGACCCATGTGGCTTCCATGAGTCCCTGTTCAAGCAGTTTCTGATATCTCAGACATCTCTGTCCCTGCCTAGTGGTGTGTATTCAGAAGGTTCCTCAGAAAGTAGAGTGTGCCCTATCACTCATCATATTTTGTTTAAGGGACCCCAAAATGAATATTTAATTTAAAGGAGAAGATGATATTTTCTAGCACCTTTTATTAGTAAATTTAAAATATTTTCCTGTACTCTCCCTGTTTTTTCCTTCCAGAGAGTTTTATCCTTTTTCCTGTCTATCGTCACAAGCATTTGCTCATTGTCTGAACCAAAGGTCTATTATCATCTTTAATGAGAAAATAATGTAAAAAGATTTTGAGTCTTTATTTCTCATTGCGGATTCTCTGGGAATGTTTTAAGGAAGTTTTGAGATATCCACACTAATTTAATGAGCTCTTCTGAGTCTCAGTCTGAGACACCAATTTCTCTGCTGCATGCTTTCCTCCTCTGGCTCTCACAAGTATGTCCATTCCCTTATTTCTTGCATTAGGTGCATGGACACTGCCAAAACCAGCCTGTCAAACACAAACAATATAATATTGTCATCCACGTTGTTCCCCAGCTTCCAGCCCCACGTGCACCAGTGTGCCCATGTTTATCTGTGGAAAAGTGATGGCAGTGACAGTTTTTATTGCGTGATTTCATGTTACAGTGAGGGTTCCCTTAGTCTGCTAATATATTGGAGACTTGTCATTTTTGAAGCAAACAACTTCTTGCTTATTCCTCATACTTGGTTTTTAGTGACACTGTTATTGTGGCTTTTCTGATGACCTTTGATATTTTAAGAATTTCAGTTAAAACGTGTTGGGTTTTTGTTTTTTTTCCCTGCAGGTATTTATGACATTTTCCCATGCCCCTGTGACATGGAACTGTCACTTAAATGTCTTGGCAAAACAGTTTGAACTACTGTCCCACCCCAATTAAACACTGAAACAGAAACTCTAAACTTTCCTGTGAGTAAAATAAATCAATTGTAAATTAGCAAGATGTAGGCTACTGATGAGGGCAAGAGAAATCAGAATGTATAAATATGAGTTACTTGAACTCCATGAAACACACACACACAAGTGTCTGCATGTGCACACACTCATAATGTTAAACTTGATCTGGACTTTTTCCTTCTGGCTTCATTAATCAACTGGCCAGTTAATCTGAAATATTTCAAGTCAGCTTCACAGATCTGTTTTATGTATATACATTTTTCAGCTTTTATTTTGTTTGAGGTTTTTTAATATTACTTGGCTTGCCCTTCCATTATTCTTGAACATTTAAGGTTGAAAAAAAAAAGTAAATTACAGACCCCTATGGACTGATGCAACACAAGAAGGCAGATGTTTTACAATATTCTCAGGTCACACATTGTTTGTAAACTGAATGTCATGAGTTCAATAAAATGCTTTACAAAATTTACCAATTTTACATAGTAGTAGGCATCTCATTCTGCAACCATGTTTATATATATGTATTGTATGTGGAAGTCATAGGCATGAACTGATGAACAGCCCTTATTTAGTACCTGTTAAGTACTAGGTTGAATTGATATAGCTTTTGCCACATGGAATATGCATCATATGTATCAAAATTGTCCTGCTGACCTGTATATAATTTCCACAAGTTCTCTACCTACTGGTCTATCTATCTATCTATCTATCTATCTATCTATCTATCTATCTATCTATCTATCTATCTATCTATCTATCTATCTATCTGTCTATCCATCTATCTATCCATTTACTCAAATTACAAACGACTGACTTTTGAAAAGGTTCTGTACTTCTCAGAAAATATTTTTTCCGTGTTAATTTAACAGGTAATTTTATAAAGAGTACTCTCTTCACACATTTTCACCACAGGTGAAAATGGAAACCCTGGCTACTGAGAGTCACTCCATGGGACTCTTGCTCGGTGATATGACCAGCTTGTTAGATTTTGTATCAAATTAGTGCTGCTTTTTTGTTTTGTTTTTCCTTTCTTTCCCCCTAACCCCCTTAGCATTAGCAGGACTATTCTTTTCATTAAAACTGGATCTTTCTTGTTTGGCTTTGTCTTGCAGCAAGACTCAAAGATCCTACAAGAGGCATAAATACTAACTATATAAATAAAGGGCTAAATCCGAGGGATACCAAATGTTGCCAGCTGCAACATTTTTGTTCAAATTTGCATCAGAATTTTCAAGTTTGGAATGAAGTTTTTTAACTGAAGCCTTTTACCAGGAGTGGGTATACTCAGCATTTTTAGGGAATATGTGAATCCCGGCAGCCTCAGGCCCATCATCAATTGGCCAATTTAAAAAATGTTGCCATGAGATTTTTCTGATTTTTTTGAACTGTTGTCCTTTTATTGCATTTTACTCGTGTAGGATATAAAAGACAAGTATTCCTTCTGTGGATAAAGTATTTGTTTATTGTGTGTGTATTGATTACTCTATACACACTTTGCTATTTGCCTTCAATTCTGAAGTGAAAGTTAGAGGCTTTTGAGACTGCTGAAAAAGTCCTGGGATTGTAGGAATGTTTAGGGAAAGCCAAGATACCAAACACCTGTTTTTCACTAAACTTGAGGATGTTGGGTAGGTCAAGAGGGGAGCTGTGGGTTAGCTCATTCCACTGTAAAGCAATGAAAGCCATAAAATATTATGAGCAAAAAGCCACCTGTTCTTGAATTAGTGCTTGCCATCTACCTTTGTGGTTAAAATTGAAAGTTCAGTATCTAGGCAGCCTGTTTTCCTTTTGCTCTGACTCAGCCACAGTGTGTCAATTTATCCAGTGCTTTCCCAGTCGGCTCCATCTCAAAAACCTTTGCAAAAGGTAAATGCAGGTGCACAAATGCATCCCTTACTCTCCCAGGCACACCACACTAACAGAAAAGCAACTTTTCTGTAAACAAAGCTAAAAAAATAAAAAAACAGGTCCGTTTCAGAAATTACATTCAATACCAAAGTACTGAAGATGAATTTCAGAAAGAGAAATCTGTCCTCATGAGTGGCTGCAAGACCACTCCTCGATTTACTCCAGGTGCTGCATTTACAAAAGTAAATGCTTTCTAAGTAACAGCTCTCCTCTAGCAGCTTCACAGTCCTCTTTCATTGGACAGGAAACTTGATGGTCTTGGTTTGTTGAAATTTAAAATGTTGGTGTGGAAGAAAAGAGCTGATCTTACAGAGAAGCCATGTACCTGACAGAGATACTCTGAAGAGGTCTTGCTATCCCCTTACTACATTGACCAAAAGACAGCTGGCTGAAGGCAAGAAAAACATCTTGAGAGAGTTTTATCATGAGGATACAGCCTCAGGAAGCTGTAGCCTAAACAGATTTACTCTGTCCTACTCTAAAGGTAATGTCTGTGCAGCTGACTCTCAGGAGCTAATACCATACAGGTATATTTATTCTGGGTTTCAGGATCCATACTAAAAAAATTTAAAAATGCTTGTTGTTACTGATCTTAGTGATTCCTCTGTGCCTGTTTTTGATTGTGGCTTAGGCTGTTTAGCCTGTTGTATTTGCTTAGCATGCATGCACTTCAGTGGGCTCTGCAAGGAGAGCCTGAGATGGCCATGTTATGTTCTCAGGAGAAACTGTTTTTTCATTAAGTCCATGGCTTTTTGGATATTCAGAACAACAGTTATTTGCTATTATTAATTTACTTATGATGCCTAAGTGAGACTTACACTTATCCTCCCCTTCCCATAATGTCAGTGAAGAGAAAGCACATCCTTGAGGTAGTGATTCAGGCATCACCTCACAGGGCTTAGGCATAATTTCTGGAGGTGCTTCTCTCCTCTCCTCTCCTCTCCTCTCCTCTCCTCTCCTC
>VZTB01015537.1:154935-246188 GCA_013397245.1 Thryothorus ludovicianus | reverse complement strand
TCCCCGGTTCTTTACTGTTAACATACATTTACCAAGCAGTACACAATTCCGAGGAGAATTTCAGCTTCCTTGTGTTTCAGTGGTTTGATATTTTCACATTTCTCTGTGGTTTTGTTTATTTAAAATAAAATATTGTCCAAGGGAAAATATTCCCTTGGATAATGCTATAAATTTTAGTCTAGCTCTGATTCTTATTTTGATAACTCTAGCTTATTTAAACTCCAGGATCAAGTAAGACAAATTTAGTTTTGCAAGCAAGCAAAAAATTAAGAATATTAGGAAAATGGCAAAAAGTCATTTCAGTCTCTGTAAGAACTACACACAGATTAACTGATGGATTTTAAGGCCAGTATTTCAACTCTAGCTTGTACAAATTTTATTAGAAATACTTTAGAAAAGCCTTAAAAAAAATCACTAAAAGATGAATGAAGTGCCCACTTGATTTAGTATTCATACAGACTGCTATTTACCAAAAGAAAAACCTCATAGTCTTTTCTGCATATTCCAAATCCACTTCCTAAGTCTCTGATCCTGTGCTACCAACTATTTCTAAAGCTCTCCGGTAGCACCATTAATAATCCTTCCTGGGATTGTATCTCTAATAAACATAAAACATCATGAACTCATTTGGTGTGAGCATGGATATTATAAGTCTTTCTATGGTATTCCATCACTTTGCAGAAACACTCAGGTGTGGATCTGACTAAAATTCAAGCAACATTGCTGTGGATGAAAACTTGAAGGAATCCCATCTCATGCTGTGAATGTGGGTGCCATTGTGTACTGTGATGTGAATTTTATCTGGACTGGGGAAAGTGAGGCAAATGAGGGAGATGCATGACTGATTCCTGCCTCCTCTGAGCTTGGAGAAGCTCCCTGAGCATCCCAGGAGCACAGTGGGAACCCTCCTGCAACACAAAGGCAGGGCCAGAGTAGCTGGTCCTGTTCTTTTGCTTCTCTCTTTTGGTTGCTCAGGTCAGTGTTGGCAAAGGTGTCTCCTTCTTGGATGGGGCTGCTGGGTACAGAACTGGGCTTCTGCTGTGAGGTCCTTGTTTCTTGTAAAGCTTCACCTCTCAGAGCTGAGATAGTGTGTGTAAATCATAGCTCTGATATTGTCAGGGTGTGGACTTTTACTGTGGGTAGGCCTGAAGTTGAAAGAGGAGCAAGAAGCTCCTCTTCAGAAGGCTTTTCAGCCAATGTAAGTTGCTGTTGCTCTATGAGAATCCACAAATAATTTCCACAAGTGAAGGTTTGCCTGCCTTGGCCCTTAAACAGACCTCCTCATTCATCTCAATTGGAATCCTGCTTATATTCCACAGCACGGGGCAGTGCCACACAGGCTGTGCAAAGGAGAAGATGCTCATGCTCTGCACTTCTGGTCCCACATTCTGAATTTCTCTGCTCCCCAGCTGTGGGCAAATATATGTGCAGTATCACAGGTTATTCATTGCCTTTTGCAGGAGAGAAAAAGGCAGGCCTGAAAAACTTAATGAAGACAACTGGGCCAGGATTTCCTGTTTCGGCTTTGAATCAGGTTTAGTACATGGCTCTGAAAACTGTGGCTGCTGGTCCTTATGGCAAAAACTAAGCACTGACATAGATTAGGAAAAGGAGATAAAATTATATTATCACTTCAGTCCAGTATGAGCTACCAAGATGGACTGAAGAAAGAAATAGAATAACTCATCTAACATGGCAAAATAGATACCCTTCTCTACACCAAACATACACATCTCTGCATTGCCACATCAATAACGAAGTCTGTGTTGAAATTGCTGAACGCAAATTTAATGCTCTTGATTCATACCATTTATACTGGCATTTATACCTTTATACTGCCTTTATACTGGCATTTTAAGTAAGGATTTTCTTGAACATTTTAGATTTTCTTTTTGGAGGATTAGGTATTTGCATTTAGACCAGGAAGGCAGAATCAGGCTGGTTTAGAAGCTTCACATGGCTGACCATTTTTTTCATAGAGTGGGATATTAATTTGGCAGTAATTGCAAATGATCTTTGCACTTTGAAAGTATAAAATGTCACATTCTCAGCATCTATTCAAAGTAAGGAAATATGCCAGCTTCTTAATGAATCCAAATACTGGTTTGCATGATGTGATGGAAGTAAATTATGTCCTTTTAGGACACAAACAATAAAGATAATTTATTTTTTTCTGTTAGCCTTTTTACTGTGGTTAAATATTTTTTCCTAAAAAGCTTCTTCTAATATCTTTAATTTGCAGCATTTTTACTGATGCCAATTGTTCTGCTGAAGTTTTGCAAAGATTTAAACCACAGTGGTTTGTTCATTGCACTAGATGCTTACAGATTTTTTTTTGTCTGTGTGTTGTATGATTTTTATGTGAAATTGATTCTGTACAACTGTAACTAACAGGATTTTCCTGGAAACAGTCAGAACATCTTGTACCAATGTTTACGATAAATACATAAGAAGAAATTGATAGCTATCTAACAGTTTCCAGGAAGATGGGAATTAATACAAAGCCGGCCTCTGAGTGTTTTTCAAAGAGAAAATTGAAGTTTATTTTATTTCTATTGAAACTTGTCATGTTATTTGAATTCCCTTGACATTTTTTCATACTTCAGAGCCTTTTTAACATTGTCCAACCATCGACCGTTCTGGCCTTATGTGGTGCCTGGGAAATGTTAATTGAGCAATCCTGAGTTTAACCCTTCCTTCAAATACTTTGTAAAAATACAGCTGTTAATAACGTTTATTTGGCTTCAATTTAGATATGTAAAAAATCCATTTCAGGAGGTTACTGAAAAAAGGTTTAGACTTAATATGTGTTCCCCACATATTAAGAGCAATGGCATGTGCTGTAAAGAATAAAAACCACAACACACAGACATCAGTCCTCATGGGCTAATGGAAATCTAGACCTGATTAAAAACCCATTTCAGGGCTTTTTTATTGCAGGGGTGGGTTTGATAGCTGTCAGTGTACAGGAAAATAGCACATCTGGAATCTTACTGTGTACTTGTGCTGGCTGGTATAACTCAACCTGTGTGTCAGATTTTTTTTTTTAATAGCCAAGATTTATTTGGTTTCTATTAATTTTTTAAAAGTCTTTGGTAAGTATGCTTATTAAGTACTAAATTTTTACCCTCCACAAATTAAAAGCTATATTTTTAGTAGTGAGCAGTTTCCTTTAGAGAAAAGTAGGAAAGTCAGAAATATGCATTAGTAATGTAGAGTTATTTGACTACAAAAGTACCCCAGTGACTTCTCAGAGATGACTATTTTGCAGCTTGTTTAATGAAAGTTACATTTTTCTTGTGACTTTTCTATCTAGTTATTAGAAGTCTAAAAAGAGGTTTTAAACAAGTAGTAGGCTCTGACTACTATTGTATCAAGAATTATTTTCCCATTAGGAAATTGTATATGTCTAGGAAATTGTAACTATTGTTTAAAAAACACTTGGATTTGCTTGTAAAACATGAAACTTCAGTAAAGAGGAGGCTTTTTTTCTGAGCAATGTCTTGGAGAAAATTGAACAGTCACCTACATATCAAGAACTTCAGTGTTGTTTTTACATGTTTTACATGTAACTGTAATATTAAATGAATTTGTAGTCATCCTTAAGTTAAAAGCAAGAACAGAGCAATAAACATCTTTTGATGGTCCCCCACAGCCTGAGATTTATTTTCTAGTTAAAATTTTAATAGTGCAGTTCCAGAACTTTTATACTTTAATTGCTCTAGAGAATTATATAGCTGAAATATTTAATATATTTTCATATGTTCAAATCATGGTCTAAAATCAACAATGACCTGGATGGTGCCTGTCTTGGATGGTACTAAAAATCTCCAAAAATTTAACTACACATGAGTTATTAATGATTTGGTGGTGTTATTTTAGTCCTGTTCTACTTGGCAAACCCACAGTATTTTGGAGTTAGATTTACCAGGGGAAACTGTAATTCTTCAATGGGAAGAGAGCCAGAAGGGGATAAATTTTAATCACATTCTATTATCTTCAAGATGGCAGTATTTTTGAAGCAAATTATATACTATTTATTCCATTTATATACAGTATAGATGGATGCACATTTAAATGTCATTCCAGTGTGCAAATGACTCGTTATAAAAGTCATGACAAAGGACCTCTGAATGTCCCTACAAAGTGCCCCAAAAAAATCCAGCTAGTTCACTTCGACTGAGGTGGAGGAAAAAAATGTCCACCTTTCTGGGGCAGAGTCACCCACAGGAACAATTATTCATCAAGCACTCATAATCTTGACTCAGCAGAGTGTCCATCAATTTTATTTTCACCAAAGTCAAGTGAAATACTTGTGCATAAGAAATTTGGGAATTTGATGTGACCCCCTAATTTTGCTCCCACATATGGCAGTATATTTCAGTTAAAGGGTTTAGAGCAGGATTCAGTAGTGACTTCTAAGGTAATTATTTATGTTTTAGAAAATGTACTATGCACATTTCCCAATACTTTAGAAAGTATTATGCATGAGAACAAACTGTACTTGTTGAAATATATGAGTAAAGCATATGTCATAAAGCAGTAGCCCAATTTTTGGTTTTTCTTATTTAACAACAATTTTCAGAAAATACTTGACTTTAAAATGCTGTGATTCATGGGTGGTCAATGGGAGATATTCTGGACATTTTTTTTTTTGGAGTTGAATGATCCTGGCTTTTCCTGGGCTTTTTCCTGGGTTCTTGCACTGGGTTCCTACCTTATATTCCTGACTGGTCTTAAGAAGTGTATGCCAGGGACAGAAAATTATTGGTTAATGAAGTCAGCTTTGCCTGACAAGATTCCTCACATTTTAGGTCTCTAAACCAGATGGGAAAGCTATGAAGTTACTGAGAGGCTCATGGACTTTGCAAGGGCAGGAGTCTGCAGACAGAAGTTATTGAGAGGTATCAGTTTATTTTATCCCGTGCAAGAAGAGAGTTCTCTGATTTTGATAAGTAACAATTGGAAGTTGCACACGAGTGGACAATTGCTATTAAAGGTGTGAAAATATCCTCACAAGCCTGCAGCTCTTGCATAGATTCCTGGATTTCAGCAGAGAGGACAGATCCTAACAGTGACATAACCACTCCTGCCAGATATTCTCACATCAACCAAAACTTACTATTTTAGAAGACATTTGGTTTTGCTATTAAGTTTTTGAGTGACAGGCAATGTATTATGTCAAATTGACTATTTTAGTGATAATTTACCTACCTAAGAATTCACATTATTTTCAGTCTGATTTTTTGTGCTCTAGCAAAAATTGGACTTTTTCACATCCCTGTCTCCAAGCTTAAAGCAGACTTGATGATTTATAAGATGAGAAATATTTTTGGCATGGATGAGCTCATGAACTATGATCAAGTCAAGCATTCAAATTACTCTGGATAAGTTTGAATCTATAGAGTCTTTCAGAAAAGACAGGTTTTCCAGCCACAGCCCCATTCCTGTAACCCTTTTCTGTGCTTCCCAGTTTCTGAACATCCCTTTCAAGTAAAAGTCAGCTGGAGAGCACAAACGGAGAGATTCAGCTTTTCTCATGCTCTTCTATTACTCAAAGTAATTTACCCTGTGATCCTAAGATGTCCATAATAAAAACCAATTTTTCTTTAAAAAACTGTGGGCTTTATAAACCTTACAGAGCTCTCTTTCAGGATGGTAATTCTCATCATTTCAGCTGTCACACCATATTTACTGCTGTCAGTGTTTTCTGTAAAAATAATGAAGTGAAATAATGCCTGCAATTGTTAACAACACACTGAGTAGGAAACTTTCATGTTTCCTAGCAGATCCTAAACCAGAGAGAAGTAAACTGAGAAGAAAAGCTTTGGCAATCCTGAAAACTGCAACTTTCTATGAGCAGAAAGTTACAGGCTAGAGCCAGTAAAAGGAGATAGAACACAAGGATGACAAATGGGAGTTTTTATGGGTGACACCTCAGGGGAAAGCTCTGAAAAGCTCTTGTGTAGGGTGGGATTTTCCTGTGTCCCAACACAAAAAGTTTGAGTGCAAGGGCTTGCTTGGCAAAATAAGTTGGAAGAAGGGACATTTTCAATCCCCTCTTGGATGCACCAGGGCTTCTGCTTCTGAAAACATAAATGTCCTACAAGAGCTATGTCTGTCACTGGTAGATGTTGAGCACTGGCCTGTTGGTGATAGCTCTCGTTATGATTGAAGACTTATTTATTTTTAGCATTCACAGTATTGTACGTATTTATTAAATTTTGTATTCTGTAGAAGCTTCTTCACATCTGTTGTTTACAGGGAAAGATTTTTTTTTGCCTGTTTGGAGTAAGTGATTTTTCCAGCCCTGGACCTGAGGAAACAGGAATTGGTGTGACATGCCTTGAGGGTTTTAACCCAAAATGAACTGCAGGTCTCTGTGGGTAGAGGATATTCCTTTGTGAATGAACCATAGGAGGTATAGTGACATGACAGTAAAAAGACTGCTCCTGTCAGATTTCAGAACACCACATTTTAGATATAAAGGTAATTTTTAAGATGTAGTAATTTTTTCTACATGTTTTCAGTCCTACTCTGAACTTCAGCTCATTGCCCCTTTACTGGTTCATTATTTTCTCAAATCTCTCACATTTTTTAATTTCCCAGGACTTCCCACTCAGCTAAACCAACAGCTAAAAGTATGGGTGCAGAAGAAAAGGAAGCCAGAATGGCTCTGTTACTGTTAAGGTGAATATTCTAAAGTATACCAAAACTCCAAACAAAAAAAGAGGACACTCCAGTGTAAAAATAATGCTGATGGGAGTGATCTGAGCTTGTAAACAAATGTGCAGATTGATTCCAGAAGAGGGTAATTGTACAAATGTCTCTAATGAGCTGTAGAGTTTAATTCCTTGAAGAGAAATCTGAAAGCCAAAACAAATATCTTCTTCCAGAAAATATCAGTTTATGACATTCAAAGCTGGGAAGTACTACTCCTATTTCTAAAAGTGAAATTGAGTTCAGAGATGATTATGTGATTTGTCTAAGATTTCAGAGATGTGTGGAAGAGAACTCAAGTGTGACAACAGTCCCAAGGAGAAATGATACCTCCAATGTATGCAGACAGTTTAGGTCCTTGATGCCTATGAGCTCTACACTTCTGCACTTAGTGCCTGTGGAAAACATCCAGTCAAAATGTCAGCATTTAGGGTGTGTTCACTTTTCATGGGTGCAAATGGAAACACCAGATGGAACACAAAATTTAGCTGACTGTGGATACCTTAATGGCTTTCTCAGGTATTTATTCCTTAGGATGACATGGATCTACTGCTATGTCTCTTAGCAGAAAGGGTCACTAAAGGAGTTCAAATGATGGCACATTTCTAACTGCTCTGAGAGAATCGGCTGCACTAAAATTCCTCCTGACTTGTGTTACCACAAAAATTGTAAAAACAGTTTTACAAGCTGCTGTGCTTTACTGCAAAACAAACACATTAAAAACATTTAGTGACCATTGCTTCTTGCATCTTCCTGTTAATTTATGTAATTTAGCCCCATAAAAGAACCAAGAGCTGTTTGGTTGGAGCAGCTTAATATATTTATTAATATTTGTTGGTCATCATGTACTTGCAATGTGAGCCTAGAAAGGAACATACAGCTCTCAGAGCTGTGCTGGCAAGAGGAGTTAACTTTGCATTTGCATAAGAACGTAGGAAATAAAAGAGTTATGACAGAGTGAAATGGAGTAAAGATTTGCTACTGGAATTATTAACTGGAATTTCATGTTCTGGTTATGTTCATCCCTAGACCCATAGCCTAAGGGACCTTGCCTCTCCACAGGCCTTCCAAAGCTGCATGACAGGCCCCTGATTGGAGGGTGATTTGTGATGCTATGGATATGTGAAAGGTGTGTGATTGGAGTGTGACTGGGGAGTGATGAGAGAAGAGTGGGAGTGGGGTGAGTGCAGGGTGTGTGTGTGGGATGGGTGCAGGATATGTGAGGGATGGGTGCAGGGTGTGTGTGTGGGATGGGTGCAGGATATGTGAGGGATGGGTGCAGGGTGTGTGTGTGGGATGGGTGCAGGATATGTGAGGGATGGGTGCAGGGTGTGTGTGTGGGATGGGTGCAGGATATGTGAGGGATGGGTGCAGGGTGTGTGTGTGGGATGGGTGCAGGATATGTGAGGGATGGGTGCAGGGTGTGTGTGTGGGATGGGTGCAGGATATGTGAGGGATGGGTGCAGGGTGTGTGTGTGGGATGGGTGCAGGATATGTGAGGGATGGGTGCAGGGTGTGTGTGTGGGATGGGTGCAGGATATGTGAGGGATGGGTGCAGGGTGTGTGTGTGGGATGGGTGCAGGATATGTGAGGGATGGGTGCAGGGTGTGTGTGTGGGATGGGTGCAGGATATGTGAGGGATGGGTGCAGGGTGTGTGTGTGGGATGGGTGCAGGATATGTGAGGGATGGGTGCAGGGTGTGTGTGTGGGATGGGTGCAGGATATGTGAGGGATGGGTGCAGGGTGTGTGTGTGGGATGGGTGCAGGATATGTGAGGGATGGGTGCAGGGTGTGTGTGTGGGATGGGTGCAGGATATGTGAGGGATGGGTGCAGGGTGTGTGTGTGGGATGGGTGCAGGATATGTGAGGGATGGGTGCAGGGTGTGTGTGTGGGATGGGTGCAGGATATGTGAGGGATGGGTGCAGGGTGTGTGTGTGGGATGGGTGCAGGATATGTGAGGGATGGGTGCAGGGTGTGTGTGTGGGATGGGTGCAGGATATGTGAGGGATGGGTGCAGGGTGTGTGTGTGGGATGGGTGCAGGATATGTGAGGGATGGGCACGTGATTGGTCCATGATGGGTAAGTGATGGCCACTGGTTCCAATTAAAGCTCAAGTGCAGCTGCAAAATTCCAAATGCACCCACATCTTAGCACAGCTTTCCTGCCTCTCTTCCTGTATCACCGGGTTAATTCGCTGTATATGCAACTGATTTGGCAGATATATGGATTCCAGAATAACTTGGCACCAGTTGTACATATTATTGGCAATTTTTCAAACCTCTCCATTTGTGTGGATCTCAAAGCCAATCTCGTTTTATTTGCAAATGCATTAATTTGCCCAAGTCATGCATGTTGCCCTGTAATAAAGTTATTTCTCCAATAAGCTCAGACCTGTTGGACAACTTTGTGCTGGAACTAATTATGTTTCCTGACATTCACTGAGGAGTGACTCCCAATTTGCATATGCTTGCTTTGTGTCATAATTCCTGACTTGTCAATTGATCTTGTTCTGTATATTCTGTATAGTCACACATTACATTAATGTGGTTTTTCTTAAGTCATGTAAGTTATGCATTTTATCATCTGTAGTTTGTCTGTGTCAGAATACTTGTGCTTTTTTTATATTTCGGATATGAATGAAATCCAAAGGTTCAATAAGTGAGGCTTTATGAATACTGCTGAAAGTTTTCTACTGTGGGGCTTTAGAACACACTAAAAGAACATTGTGTTTCATGTTTTGAAGTTCTGCTCTAGTGGAGGAGAAAAATGATGAAACAGGAGAGAAAGAAAATGGCTAGTGGTGAGAGAAAGGTGAAGACATGGTACAAAGGAGACTGGGACATCCATTTCTTTTCTCTCAGTTCTTGCTCAGGGCTTGCACCCAATTCTACAGCTACAGAGTTATGTTTGATATATTAGCGAAGAAAAAAGAAAAAGCCAGGCATGAATTTCAGGCTGTGTTTTTGTGTGGTGCCAATTTCTCCAGTGTTATTCTCTATCTTTTATTCTCCTCAGCATCAATCATGTCAGCCAGTATTTTACTTTGATAATTCTGCTTTCTTCTGTTATGAATGACCAGGCTGGGTCCAGTTCAGGCTGGAATATCAGGCAGAAGCAGGACACGTGAAACTAAATTTAATCATTACACGATACTTTCTGGTGGCCTAGATTTACTAGGAGAAAAATGGAGTTCCTACATTGAGGTTAAATAGGTCTGCAGGCGATATTGCTGGAGTAATAACACACCATCTCATTCACTGAGTGCAGCTTCTGATAGGAGTGTGATGTGCCAGCTGGATAGAATCCTGCTAGGAATGGCTATAAACCTTTTTATTAAACATGATTCAGCTTGTCTTTACTTCCCTCTCCCCTCTAGTTCTCAGAATTGCAATTTCTATCTTTTTTTTATGGTAGGAAAAATAAGGCAAAGAATGAAAGATTTCATCTGGATTATGAACCTCTTTCCTCAGACCTCCTAAATGGAAATTGTTCCTGGAAAGTTTGGACAGTTCCTTTGTTTCCCTTAATAATTGCAAACACTAAACTACCACAGCAGAAGAGAGATTTGTATTACCATACACTACCTGGTGATTTCCTGTCCATTGCAACTTCTCCCTGTCTCTTTCCCCTGTCTTCTAGTGCACAGCTTGTGGAAATATGTCACATTTCTGTGGTGCAGCAGAGTGGGAGGCAGAAAATCTGGATCTTATTACCAGTTTGGCCATGGTCTTCCCATGTGAACATGGGTAAGTCATTTATTTCTGCACTCATAATACAGCCATGTTAATCACCTACTTCACAGGGAGAAGGTAGCTGATTTGTAGCATTCTTGAAGTGTTTAAGCAGTTAAGATGGGACTCCCAAAGTAAGTAAATTATGTCTTTTTACTGTGTTTGGCTGGTATGGATACTTCTGGGCAATCTGAAGCTTCTCTATGGGACAGAACAGCCCTGTGGGCTACAGCTGCTCATGTTCATACCATCCAGATGTCCTGGGATGTGGCTGCACAGCAGCCCAGACCTGCTCTTCAACAGCTTCTCAGCTGAGTCACCCTCATCTTCCACCCTGTTAAGATTTTGGTATGAAATGTAGGATTAGCAAAGTTGGCTATCACTCATATGTGAAAATAAAAGGAAAATACTCTGAGCTCTGGTGAGAAGAATTATCAGAGCAAAGCAGACTGGGAGAGAGCAGATTGTCCACTCCCTCCTGCCAGATGCAAGTTTATACCTGCATGTCTGTTTAAGCCACGCTTTAAAACTGCCACTGATGTACCAAGCTGGCATCAGAGTGCAAATATCAGGATTGATTCATATTATAATATACCTTTCAGCCATCTTCTTGTTTTCCAAAATAAATAAACTGCATGGTTAAAGAGTGCAGTCTTCCCCATACACGTCAGAAATCTCTGGCTCACTCTGTTTGCTCAGTTCCTCTGATCCTATAAATTACGTGTTGTTCATCTCGAACTCCTACTGCCTTATTTTTCCATGTACTGCATAGCTTGGCAATGTTAGAAGGGACATATTTTTCCTCCCATTCCTTCTTTTTGTTTCTCTGGCTGTGCATTTTATTTAACTGGGACTGTAAAATGACAGCATTAATTGTCATTCTGGTACAAGCTTCAGGCTTTGTTTGGTAGTGGGCATTACTTACACCAGTGTGTAAATGCAGCAGAGTCCTGCTAACCTTCTCCATCGAGTGCAGCTAGTCTGTGCAGTGTGTGTAAGCAAAAGCCCACACTTGGGATGGACAGGGGTTGAGAGTAGGTCTGGCAAAACTTATTCTTCCCTAGGAACTGAACTGTGAGAGTGAGCGACCTCCAGGCTCACAGGCAGCAGCCGAGCATCGGGCCGGCATTCAAACTCCATGCAAAGCTGATGGATGACACAGCCTAGAAAAAAGGAAGAGGAGGGAAAGCTCCCTCTTGGTAAACAAGCTATTCCCCAGTTGATTCTGTTTTAGATCCCCATCCAGCAAATGCTCCTGTGTGCACTTTGTGCACTTACATAGTCCCACCAAGCCAGGTGTGACTTCAGGGTGCTGCCCAATTAATCTATGGTAAAATGATGTCTGAAGATTAGATGGCTTCCAGGACTAGCTCCTTATTGACAATCTTTGAATCATTTAGAAAAAAACTTCATCTTTTCAGAGCATTTAAGACACCAGGAGGAAGTCATAATATGAAAAATGGACCTATTTTTCCTCTAGTTTTCTAAAATTAAAGATTCTCAAACATTTTATTACAGTTTTTCACTGCTAAATCTTCCTTTTTAAACTATGCTGAAGAGTAAAGCTTTTGGAAGATGGAGGGGTGTATGAACAAGTTCAAAGGTCTTAAAGTTGCATTAGCTGGTAGGGTGTAGCTGGTTTACCAGAGTTACCAAACAATACTTAGCTTCCATATAAACACAAGGTGCAATTAAATGCATTCATCTTGTTCAACAGGCTGGAATTGAATCAGCTTCCAGAATTTAACTGTGCTTGATATCTGCACATAACATGAGATGATCTCAAAAAAATTTGCTATGATATTTATTTTTGTCTTTTCCTCAGTTTACTGGGAGCTAAGGGAGCAAATCTAAGGGAGCAATTTAATCGGAATATGGGGGTAAGTGATGGGAATTTAAAGGAAAAGTCAGGACTATTAAGGTGTTTTGCTTCTGCTAAAAATCACCTTAACTCCTCATGCAAGGCTTCTGCAACTTCTTCTTTTGCAAGTAGCATTGTGGGTCTTCATAGCTGGAAATCTGATATTGTCTGTGGCCTTCATGGGTGAGAGAGCAAGTATGACATGCTCACCTTCTATTGATTTTCCAGATCCAAGAATGCTAATATTTTTCATATGCAATCACAGTGGTGTTTACATTATTTTGGGATTTGAAGTCTGTTTTGATGCTTTATGAAGTCTGACATTGCCTGAATAAACAAATTCTTAATAATTGATTAAAAAGCATAGCTGTACCACTTAATCTGTCTGTGCAAGAGGCATTTTTCCTCTGGGACAGGACTAACCCAGCATTTAGTTAATCAAGTTTTAAAAACTGTGAATTTAAGCTCTTTGGGATATATACATTACCAATTGCAGGAAGTTGGGAAATAAAAGGAACTTTTCAAATAAAAAGATGTCAATTTAATAGCAAAGGAGCTGGAAACAGATGTTTCACGCAAAGCATAAGAGTTGTGTCATTCCTTTAGGTTTTCAAAGTCACTTCTTGTCAGATGCATTGGTTAAGAGAGAAAATTAATGAGCTGTGTTAAGTTTTATTACACAATCTTCTGATGTGGGAAAGCTTCCCTGCAGGAACAGCTCTGTGCATGGCTTAACTGATTTAGGCATGCCTGGTGCAGTATTCTCCAGAATGTGTTGGAGATCAAAGTAGGGAGAGTTATTCAGGTTTTATGGCAAGGTAATTAAAAAAATATGGGGATTATTACACATAAATCAAACTTGCATGAATTTGCTGGTAAAATAAAATCTAATAAACACATATAAAAAATGAGATCAGGAAAATATTCAGCCACATTTTTCACCATCGCAGATGCAAATCTGCACCCTCAAGTCTACAGAGTTGACCTCTCCTTCCACTGCAGAGAATTTTGCCTAGTTGCCTTCTAGTGGTGTTTTATNTGCACTGAGCTCTCCTGCTTTGTGACAGTGTGAGGACAGGTACTTTGTACCAGATACAAAGTGGCCCCAGGTTGAGCATTGCAAGACTTCCCTGGGTTTCTGAGGCGATTTCATCTGAAAATTCATTCTCCTAGAAACAGACTTAGTGTCTGAAATTTGTTAGCATCTGTTACAGTGCAGACTCAAAGTGAATAAAAGGTTTTGATGGACAGCTTCTGGTTAAAGGGGTTAAAAAATGCCCCTAAAAAACTGCAAGGAATTTCTGTTCTCAGGGGAGTGCATACAAGCTCAGGAAAGACTGTGGCTCATCCTTTCTGGAGAAATGGATGCATGCACTATGCTCCAAATAGAGCCCAAAAATCCCAGCCTAGAAAGAAGGAGAGATGATCCAGTTGTATAGGTTGAAGTACTGATCATGAAATGCAAAAACATTTCTCTCTTGGTGGGAGAGCAATGAAGATTATTGTGAAACTTCTGTTTAATCAGAGGAGAGCTTCCACATTTCTGTCACATAAATATGCAGAAAGGATAAGCTTATAGCTTCAGCTGTCCTGAATTCAGTGATACCATATGATGACAGAACACACATGCATATGGCTGTATAAATATATACACAGTTGAAGTCAAAACATATAACACTGTCAGGACTGAGCTTTCTCTCTTTAAGGATATGCATATGCCCTCTTTGGTCTAATTGGGTTTATGAATCTTCATGCATGTGTATATGCAAGAGATATAAAATACAAGTGCAGTAGCTTTAGATGTGAAATAACATTTTCTTGTACCAGCTACAGGTCCCTGGGAGACACAATGAAACTTCTGCAGCTGAAGCCCTGGCAACAGAATAAGTGGAACACACTTGGCTGTCATTTTCCCAGTCTTTGCTGCAGTCCTAAATTGCATTAAAGGGAGGCTATTGACTGGCTACTCCATGCAGATGAAATAATTTCTACAAGGAAATCCTATGTGAAGCTTCAGGTGAAAATCTATCCTTTTTTTTTTTTTTTTGGATGATGAAATAATTTCCTGAAGAAACGAAAGAAACCACCCCATAATGTCAAAATGTTTAAAGGTACTTGATTGTGAAATGATGACCACCTTGGTGTTTGGCATGGCTGCTCTCCCACTTCTAATGTTTTTCAAAGAATCAATAAATGCTGCATCAAATAATGACAATAAGTGTCTATTAGGGATATACAACCTGGAACTGGAAGCTGATGGGCAGACCTGAAAGTGTTGCAGAACTAAGTTTTATCTGCATGCTCCCTCAGTATGCAGAGCTGTTAATCACATGTGCACAGTCTTGAAGACAAGGACCAGAAAACTCACTGAGATTTTGAAACAACAATAATGTAAAGCCTGTTTCAAGATTTAATATAAAATCTGAACAGTATTCTGTGATGTATCTGGTTCTTGTTTGATGTACTTCTACTGCCACAGTTAATATAGTGTTAGCAGTGCACACATAAAGCAGATATGCCCAGATTTCTCTCTAAAAGAATTAAATTATTTTACAGTCATGCAGGCTATCTTTTCTGTTTCTTTCCCACAATTTCCATAGGCTTTATTTAGTTATATAAGTTGTTCTTAACAGCTTTCAACATAATTTGTTTTATTATAATGATAGTGATAGATGGTAATAGAGAAGCCTGTAAAGATTCTTCCAAGAAATTTCTAAATAAGAGGGAAGTCCCTGTTTCTTGGGGATTTCTAAGTTTTTGTATTCTCAGATGTTAATGATTGTATATTTTTCTACAGCAGAATAAAAATTACACTCCCGTCGCCCTCGTTTTTCAAGTTTTCTGAAGTACTTTCTAACTTGATGTTTTTCATAGTTTTTAGTTCTTTCTCACACACGGGTGTCTATATCAGAAGTATGTTTTTGGTATGATGAGGTTGTTTACAGACTTTTTTTTAGTGTGAAAAACAGCTGATGGACAGTTGCCTTGACCAACAAGATGAGAGAGGTGTTAACCTTCTTCTCCTATCCCTAGTCTGTGTGGAAATACTATAAATATAGAGTCAAATGTTTTAATAAATAAGTTTTTAACCTTTTCATCAAAAAGTGTCCGTGTGTGTCCTTGTGTGTCCCACAGCGATACACTCCAACACACAATCAGTCAAAGTTTTCAAAATATTTCGGCCTCCCAAAAGTTGAATTGAAGTATCTAAGGTTTCCCAAACTGGTGCCAGTCCTTCAGACATATAGTTCAATTTCAGCCTTATTTATTCTATATGCCTGAAAACATCTGTAAGCTGAAGATTTTCTTGCTTTTGCTGCAGACATGCAGCATGCAGGTGTGAATGTTTGATGCAAGATCTGCAGAAAGAGAGGAACATACAAAGCCTATTGCACAGGCTGTCATGTCTGGCCAAGGTCAGTCTGACTCAAGTGTTCCCAATGTGTTCCCTTCTCAAAATCAAAATGAACCCTGGCCTCAGTTCTGTTTAGGTCAAGGGCTGGCCAAAGCCGACTCCAAGCATTGAGCTACATAACACCATTATTTCACCCTTTGTAAAACAGCATCATCATTGGGAAAATCCTTGAAATTCTTATCTAGAAGCTGCTTTAAAAATTGGAACATTATTACTATTAGGTTACTGTGGAATAAGACAAAAAGTTGCCCTAAACTTTTCTCAAGAGTGTTTATGACTAGGAGGCAGCCTACACGAACCTGTATCTAAACAGATTCATGGGCACAGTGTTTCTCATGGCAGAACTCATTTTAGAACCTCACTAGTTTTACTTCAAACATGTCCATATTCCCCATTTGGAACAGCTTGTTACCAGTCTAATGGCAAGAATTAAACCATTTATAGACAGAATTTTGTGTTTGTGTGCTAACACCAGTGTCAGCAGGTGAATGATTGCTGAAGGTGATGCTAACTCACAAAAATATAATTGCTGTCCAGTAATAGTGACAAAAGGCTTTAAAGGGGAAAAGACCTGCTTCTTCTGGTCCTAAAAGAATCAGATAAAATGAGGAACTGTCTTTAAACAGTTGAGATGAATTTGTGATCAGATACACGGCTTGGGAAATCTGATTGTGGGCCATCTGCATCTTATAGCTCCTTGAAGGTGATATTTGCTCCTTGCCAATTTTTTTCTTTGGAGTTGCACCATCTTTTTCTTGTAACTATCTACATAGATGAGATTTTAATAATTTCTTACATAAGGCAGCACAATTTAATGGTTTTGCCTAACTTGAGCTGTACTTGTTTATTTGAAGCAAGGGCATTCCTTTCTGTCCAAGATCTCTCTAAACCATTAAATACGTTGAACCAATGTTTATTGATTTTTTTTTGACGAGAGCAATGATTTGGTAATTATCTATAAATACTTTCTCTTCTGAGTATGCAGTGTTCAATGTTTGGTTTTATTTATTAAATAATGGCATGTGCTTATGCTATAGCCTTGTATTCCTTATTTATAAGCCCGTATTTATAAGTTGAATGCACCAGGTATTCAAACATGGCATCAGTTAAGCTGCTGTGCACAGAGGACACTGCTGGTGCAGTTCTGACACAAGTGTCCAAACAGATACGTGACACTGTCCATGGAGATGGTCAATTCACTTACATCAGCAAAGCTGCTGTAAGAGTAGGAAACCTTCTTACATATTTTTAACAAATATTGCCAAAGATGAGTGATTTTTAAAGGAATTTTCATTGTTATCAGGGTTGGTATTGTAGAGATAACTCGAATTTCTGATGTGATGATGCAAAGACACAGAGAGTCTGGTTTCCTTCACCTTGTGGTATGCTCAAGAGTTAGGACTTAGGAGGAGTGACAGAGCAGCTTGGCACGCACCTTGTGTCCAGCCAGTGACAAACCACCACAATTTAAGGAGTAGGCTTCATTCAATTATCACATAATCACATAAAAATTTACCTTTTACATATATATTTGCAAAATTTTAAGGCTCTGTGAATTTAAAGACAAAGTCCAACAGAACAAGGAGTGGAACAACACATCGAAAGTCGAAAAGTGGCCACAAGATGTGCTTTCAAAACATGAAACTGCTTGGTCAGAAGGAGGAATTTCAGTTCTTTGCAATTAACCCTACACTAGTATAATCTTTCTGCAAGAAGGCACAGACATCTGTTTGTCTTTCCATGCAACATGTGCTGTGACAGGATGAAAATCAGAGGCAGAGCTAGTGGTCCTTCCACAAACTCCCAGATCTGATGTAAGATTAGAATATTGGTAATAGACTCTTTGAGGTGGCACAAATAACAGCAGAAAACAGAACACAATCCAAATCTCCTAAATTCCAGTACAGAAATTATAGTTAAACCTTGCTTGATACATTTTAAAACCAAATTGCATTATTTTCTGTGCTTATTCCTTATGTTCAGTGCAGGTAATTGACTCCTTTTAGGTTTTCAACTAATTATCATTCTGGAAAGCACTTTCCAAACCACAAGTGCTTTTTGGGCCAGCTCCTGTCCACAGTGAAACACAAGAGTTCTGCTGGTGACATTGGTGGGAGCAGGAGCAGTGCTAATGAAGTGGTCATATAAAAAGAAAAAGCAGGAGGAAAAGTAAACTACTTTACCAGTGCTTTGAGGTTAAGGTTAGAAGTTTGCTATAGTCATTACAGTGAAATGATTTGTTCTATGGCTTCTTGAAAATGTAAGTGCAGCATTGGCTTATTATGCACATCCTAGTCTCTGTCTGTGTCCATGCTCTTGCCACATATTCTAATTTTGGCAGGAAGCAAATACTGGAGTCCATTTTGCTTTGCATTTGCTATAGACAACTTTTTTTGGACTTGATGTGACAGATCAGCTATTTCTCCCCTGCTGTTCTCAAAAATTTTTATAATATCAGCCTTAAAAATCATATTTCTTTGGCAAATTTCTCCGTGCTAAAGTCAACCATAAAATAGAAGACAAATGCCTTTGGGCTTATGAATTCTTCTTTCTCTCAAGCAGCAAAATGCAGTTATTTTGACAGGCGTCTGTGTTCATTGTTTCTCTGAAATCTGAACTTTTTCCACTTGGAGACAGTTAACTCTCTGAGAATCTCGCAGGAACGGTATTAGATGTTGATCTCTTTGTAGGAGAGCGGGGGGCCGGCCAGACCGCATCGATCGGGGCTGCAGGATGTGTTCAGTGCGAAATCCGCGGGCTGAGCTCAGGGTGTCAGCTGTCAGTCTGCCGAGCATCTGTCAGAGGAGCCTGTGCCGCGGTGCCGCCGAGCGTGAGTAATGCTCCCCCAACAGGGCAGGACGGGGCTATAGATTACAGCCCTAATGGGGCACATCCTGAACAGCTGAGCCTGCTCTCCCTCGCCCATTCAACAGCAAGGGCTGCCTCGCTATAAGAGCTCGGGGGATTATGTACTCCAAACAGCTGTCTATAGCACCATGGATTTATTTGGGCTAAATGAGAACTTGCTTTCTTTAGCTAAATCAAAATTTATCAGACAGTTTTACTGTTGGCAGTTAAAATAAAATGTGTTTGCTGAACAGTAAACACCTTGTTACTGTTAGGAAGGATTATATAAACAAAAGGCATACACAATGAAGTCTTATGCCAACTGACTTACTGTCAAAATAATATACTGCTGTTAGCGGAATTGTGCTCACTTGAAGGAAATTATAGGCCTAAAAACACATCTTGAATGACAAAGAAGCCATTTTTCCGCAAATAATCTTTAAAAACTTTAATACACTGTGCCTCATAGAAGTGGTTTCAGAGACCTGGGATGCTGAATCCTCATACAGGAACGTTCAGAAAAACTGGGTGAACTGCCTGAAAGCTTCAAAGCTTTACTGAATTTGCATAATGTACTGGATTGAGTAGATTTAACATTTCCCCCCACGAGATATGTGAGAGTTTTTTTGTCAGACAAAACCCACAAACCCTCCCTTTCAAAATAGGATAAACTGTTCTTCTTTCACATATTGCACTATGCAATTTATTCAACTACAGAATGCTCATGAGCAGCAAAATATATGTAGCCATCATATTAGACAATTTATATAGCATAAATCAGCTTCCTTTTACTCCTTGAGAAATTGAAAATAAGGCAGGTATTCTTTCTTGTAATAACAAGGATAAAGGCAGGTTCAAGCCCAGCAGAGTCACTGAAAGGAGTTATGATAACTACAATGAGTTTTGGATTATTCTTCAGAGAGATTGAAAATGAATTTATTTTCTTTGTTAAAAACAGAAGTCCCAATTTAGGAAAATACAGGGCTAATGTTACATGCACTTTCTCACTCCATTCTGGATTTCACTGCACAAAAAGATTTGCATTTCTTCCTACAAATGTACAAAGCATTTGTTTTAATTTGAGAGTTAAAACACCAGGATCCATCTGAAATTACAGGAAATGCTTCTGCTTGCAGAACTCACTATGTGAGTGTAATATAGACAGGAAAGATGGCTACACTAGGAAAGATGGACAGTATCTCAAGAGTTGTAACCTTCATTGCAGCTAATTGTTTCTCAAGGATAATTTGAGGAAAGATTTGTTAAGTCTGCAAATTCTTGTGTAAAACTCTGTAATTTATACAGATGTGTGTTGTGGAACCCCAATGAAGCGTTTATTAGTATATTTAGGTTTATTCCTTACTACGTCTATGTTTGGAATACTTAGTTTTCTAGGAAGAGAACATGCTAGAGGTTGAAAAGGGGAATTTTAATGGTGCCTTATAAATTTTTCTTTAGCCAAAACTGGCTCCAGGTGAAGTTAAGATGAAGCTTTCCACATATTTCCCAACAGAATGTCTTGCTTCCTTAATGTTAAGTCTAACCTTAGAAATGCTCCTTTTCCATATTCTTACTGAAAAGCTTATAAAATATTATTTTGTGGACAAATATATAAATTTTTTTTACAATTCCTTTTTCCAGTTCTTTAGAACCTGGTAATAATCCCTCTGTGCTGTTTGCCATGACTGTGGTTTAACAAAATGTAAAGAAGCTCTTAAATCCATCTTCTTACATTTTTGGAAAAAAAGTCACAAATGGAAAGATTTCTCCTATTTCATCTTTCAGTAATAGAAAAATATATCTGGCTATTAAATGTTGCTCTTGCAAATATTAGGACAAGATCTGTTACGTTTAGCAAAAATGAGCATTTAAGAATCTTTCCATGGGAAATCAAGGGTAAAGTAACTTCACAAGGATTTTCTATTGGTCTTTTTAAAGTATGTATATAACTTATGCTGGTACACAAGTGATTTGCCTGGACAAATTAATTAGGATCAAACCCATTATAGGTCCACACTGTTAACCTTTGACATAAACCTGAAGGATCAGGAAAGATGATAACCTATTTTAATTATTTTCTGAGTTCAGGGGGCTTTTTATATGCAATTACAGACAGGGTATTTTATGGAGAATATGATACCTTAGAATTTAATCCTTCCTTCAAATCAGGCATTAAATGGCTTACTGTTCCATGAAAAAGTCTGTCATTTATGAAAGTGCATGCAAATTTTTAGCATGTATCAAATTACTTTCTCTAGCACGTGATATGGTACAGGCAGAACAGTGACAAAGGAAGATACAAAACTGAAGTCAATTCTCCCACGCACTGACATGCTCCGGTGTGAAGCAATTAACATTTCCTGAACAAGCTGCTCTGCATAGAACAGGTCAAATGAGGCACAGTTGCCATCAGATTTATTTCCTTCTGTCCATTGAATTCCTTGTATTGTAAAAACTCCTAACACTTAGTGAGCAAGATACAACTCTTAGGAGCTACTCAGACCCCAACTCTCCGCATTGTGCTCCCTCTTTGGCCAGATGCCTGCTGCTACACAGCGGGTTTGATTGCACAACTCTGCCTGCCCTCCTGCCTCAGCTCTTGCACTGACCTAGCTACTGATTATCATTGCATTTCTAGGAACTCGGTTATCTCTCTGGCTTGTAATCCTTTGTCAAATGTGGCTGACATTTGGGAAAGATTTCCAAAGCTAGAAAGAGATAAAGTGTGTGATTGCACAGGCTCATTTCCTTAGGGAAGAGTAATACACAAATACATATATATGTATTTGCAGTGATTTATCTGGTAACATGTGTATCAAAGCTGTAGGTAATTTGAGATTTTGTGGTGACTATAAATGCTCAGTTCAGAGACTAGCAAAGTGAATTGAGCTTAAAAAGTTGAAACACAAAGGAGCTTGAAAAATTCCGACTTTGGATCTGCTGCCAGAAGCATAATGTATGTTACTTTTAAAAATAAGAGCCCTGTCTTCCAGATGATGTGAGTTTCACCTTTAAACCAAGATCAAACTCTTTTCTTTGTAAGCAATAAATGCACACCTATACTTAGGTTATTATCTCTCATTACTCTCCATGGGAATTAGGCACACTGCCTAAAAATCTCTTACAAAACTCACCATTGCCTTCAGGTAGCAGCTTTTCCTCAGCTTCAGACTTCCTTAGCCTGTGTTCACCTTACATTTTAAATTGACAGGGTTGTCATCAGTTTCAGCCATCTTTCACAGCCACACCAGTGTGCTAGCTGTCCTTCCTCTTGGTCACCATTCAAGCAATGTCCAGCAGTTTTATTTTTCATTGAAGAGAGCCAGTGGTTTGCAGCTGGTGTGAGTTTCTACCTGTGGCAAGCAGAGGAATGCACATTTTCCGTGCTGTTTGCTTTACCAAGTGTCTGGCAAGGTGACCTTTTCTGTGTTTCATAGACCTGGTGGTAAGGCCACTCAATACTCCACCAGGAGATCTTTAGCCCTCCTATTGCTCCACCTGCCAAAAACACCACCTTGGCTTTGTTGAAGGCAGCATTTACCTTCCTTTCTTAGGCAGTAAAGTCCACGATTGTTGGTGATAGTCTGGCTCCCTGAAACCACTGTCCCCTCCAGTTTCAGTAAAGGGCAGTCAGGGTCAACAAAACGTTGTTAGGTATTTCTGTTAGTTGACTTGAGGTGTTTGCTTCCAAGAGGAAAACTCTAGGAAGAAGTTGCTGGCTTGCACACAAAGGAAGGTTTCCCAAGGAAAGAACATTTCCATCAAAAGGGTTTTTCAGAAAAGCACACAATGTCACTTATATTTTTTTTCTGACATGCAAGCAAATTAAGTCATATCAAAGACACTTTATATGTTTTGAATTGCTAAAAGCTCCATAGCTCTTTAAATAATTGCCAGCCAGAATATGGGTTTGCATGTTTTTGGAAATGCACATTAGTCCTGACTTCCCTCCAACTGGAATCAGTGGGAATTTGGCCAACTATATCAAAGGAAACAGCACTGGGACATGTAAGTTTGATGCAGATGGTTGATAATTGAAAAATATGTATTTGAATGTACGTGAAATAGGACGAAATAAACCCAGGAATACAATTCCCATCGGATTTAAAGAAAAGTTCGGAGTAAATTTTTTTTTTCCAATTCTACTCCAGTGGGTCTTGTTCCAGAGCAGATTTAAAACTATGCAAATAGCTGCCCTTCTCCATTTCCCACTTTTCAAGATGGCAAAAGTTGCAGGCAAATCAGATTGATCTGAGAGATTACGGGCCCTGTGGAAACTGAGAGCATATCAGTACGATTAGGAATTTTCTCATGATTACTGAAACATCAGACTTTTCCCTTGATTTGGCCTCAGATGTAAACTTTGATCCTGAGCCTAAAATATTTTCTATTCTAATGTAGTTATCTCTAACCTGAACCACAACCGGCGCAGTGGAATGTGTGCTCTGGGATCTGCAGTGAGCCCTCTAAGCCACACTATCAGCACAGAAAGGCCGTGAGACTGAAGGCACTGGAAAAGCAGCAGTGCTCTTTGTCTCCCTGTATGTAACATCAAAGGAAACAGTCTGGCCAAAAGGGGCTGTGAGCACAGCCCTTGGACACTGGGCATCTATATGCACTGGAGAATAAGAGCTGAATATCCAGAGGGATTCCTTCATGTATAGGGAAACTCCACCAGGAAGATGCATGGCTGCATGCAGGGGGATGTATTCACTTTTGTCCTCCTCTGCCTTCCTACAGAAGCTCTAATCACAAATCATGCCATTTTTGTCTGAAATGATTTTGCAGGAAATGCTGTGGATTTATGCAGATTACTTTATACCACCCTTGGCAGTGTCAACAGGATTTGTGTATGTTTCTGTTTGCAGTGTTCATAAAACCTGGACTATCTGCAGTTGCAAAAATACACAAATAAATCTGGAGGTGTTTGATTTACTTTCTGAGTCTTGACATTCTACTAATACACTGATTCTCACTACCTGTATCCTTTAAACTGTCACAGACAGCCCTCAAACCACTTCTTATTTAAAAAAAAAGAGCCTGCACTGCACTAAAACCCCTTAAAATAAATAGAAAAAACTTTTTTTTCCTTCCAGAGCACTCACATTTGTTCCTTCAAAATTGAGATTCAGCAAATAGTTGGAATACATCTGTACTCAGAGGAATCCACATCAGATCATAAATTTGTTCATGTTAAACACAAACATATGAATGCACTTTTATATCCAGGGACTATGGAAGGGTTTAGAATTTGCACACTTTACTCTGTGTAATGCCAGGGCAATGTTTCACTCATCTATGTAAATAAAAACAGGCTTGTTGCATTAAAGGCATAAGTATCCTTATGCTCTGCATAAACATCACAGGATTCAATTTTGAGAAGAAATCACATAATTTGTCATATCTTTTATTGTGATTGACTTCAGTGACGGGGGTACACAAACATGTGATTTTCCACTCAGTGTATCAGCTTATATCTTGGTGTGCGTTTGCTGCAAGAATAACAGGAAAAAAGATTAACCTCAGATATGCAAATAAGCTTAATTGAATAAAACAAGACAAATTACCCCTTCATTGGAGAATTCCTGGCTTGGCGATGCTGCACACACCACAAGAGCACCGGGAAAGGGCTTGTCTTGCTGCCTCTCATTCTTTCCCTGTTTTTTCTGAGGTTGTGGCAGAGCTGTTCTGGGGTGACAATATCTCAGCACAGTCAAACATTGTAGAATGGCATAAGAGACCCCAAATGTACTATGTTACAGCACTGCAGTATAATTTAGAGACATGTGAATTTACTTGAGCCTTACAGTCTTTCCCAAGAGCCTCAGCTTGGCAACTCAAAAGAAAAGACAAAAACCAACAACTCCTCCCCACCCAAAAAACCCAAACCAAAAACTTCAGCCTTTACCCTTAAAGTTTATAACCCTTGTCATTGCAAAGAGGAGGGTAAATGTGAGAACAGCTGACATGCAAGGCCCTGGAATGGAGTCTCTGCTAAGATCATTAACCCTGTGTTTGTACATTCTCAGCGCCGGCAGTCGCCCGCGTGGGCTGGCAGCGCTGGTGGTGCGGGAGGCGCCCTCGGAAGACCTCTCTCATGCTGCTGGAGGAAGTCAGGAAATCATTTGTAGAGCCTGTCCTCAGGCTCTCTATGTTGAAGCTATTTATGTTATACCATAAAAAAAAAAAAACCCAACAGGGAATGGTTCAGTATGGTCATATTGTTAAAGAAATGTGTCTTAGAAACAGCATCCTACTGATGAGGGAAAGAAATCAAGAGGGAAAAAATTCTCTTTTAAGAAGAACCTTTCATTTATAACTTTCCCACCCCCGAAACTTCATTCTTCCTCCCTTCCCTGGAAAAAATGGGGAAAAATAATGGAGTCTAAAAGAGTCTATTTGTATGCCAAATGAAGGTTTTGTTAAGCCATCTACTTCTTTTGAGTGTTGTCTCCCTTGAGTCTATTATTTATTATCTTTTACTAAACAGATAAAGAGGATTTCCTTCTTCAAAAAATGTGCAGTTTAGGGCCCAATAATAAATAACCTTACTTATAGGAGAACACCTATTAAAGCCAAAGGAATTCTTTGTTTGAAAAGCACTTGCAAGATCAAGGGAAAGCGCTGAACTGCAATACTGGGGAAAAAATATCAAAATTAAAAAATGAAGGATGGGAATATATGGTCCTGTAAAACTATGAAAGATAATGAGAATTTCTAGGGCCACCACCTTTAAAAATAATTGTGTCCTTTTATTCAGCACTGTATCTACATATGGTGAAGAAGTAGGTATTGATTTTATCAGCCTTGCTAAAATAGTGTTGGGGAAATTACTACAGAACCAAATAAACTCTCATCTTAATCAAGCTAGTGTATTGTGATCTTCTGCTATGGAACTACCATTCCAGGGTTGACTTTGTTTCAGATGAAAATTGCAATTTTCCCTGGCAGCCTGGAGGGCCAGCACTGTCCAAGGGGGCACAGCATGGCCAGCTGGGCAAGGGAGGGGATTGTCCCACTCTGCTCTGCACTGGGGCAGCTTCACCTCGAGTGCTGGGGGCAGCTCTGGGTGCCACAATATGAGAAAGTTATAAAACTATTGGAGAATTTTCAAAAGGAAGGCAATGAAGGTGGTGAAGAACTTTGAGGGGAAGCTGTATGAGGAGCAGCTGAGGTCACTTTGTTCAGCCTGGAGGAGACTGAGGAGAGATCTCATTGCACTTACAAATTTCTCATGTAGGGAAGAAGAGGAGCAAGCCCTGATCTCTGCTCTGTGGTGCCCAGTGAAAGGACCTTGAAGCTGTCAGGGGAGGTTTGGGTTGGATATCAGGAAAAGGTTCTTCACCCAGAGGGTTCCAATTAGGCACTGGAACAGCATCCCCAGGGAAATGGTCACAACACCAGCCTGAGAGAGTTCAGGGAGCCTTTGGACAATGCTCTCAGGCTTTTACATGGTGTGACTCTTGGGGTGTTCTGAGCAGGGCCAGGATTTGGTCTCAATGATCCTTGTGGGTCCCTTTCAACTCGGGATATTCTATGACTCTCTGATTGCACATAGCCATCAGGAAGGGCCAACCCCATTACCTTACATCAAGAGAGATATTAATCTCATCTCATAATTTATTTTTCAGTTTTACTTGGTAATTGCATGGTCTTTGATTAAGATTGCTTCAAGACTTTCTTAGGTGACATGGATTTACTTGGCCAGGCTGGATAGTACTTTGGCTCTCTGGGCTGAAGTTAATTCATCATAGAATCATAGAATGGTTTGGTTTGGAAGGGTCTTTAAAGATCCAGTTCCAGCCTCCCTGCTGTGGGCTGAGACAACTTCCACTAGACCAGGTTGCTTAAAGGTCTATTCAGTCTAGCCTTGGATACTTCCAGGGAACAAAATTACTCAAACTGAAACCTTGAAGGACAGTTGCTCCATGGAAAATTTTTCTAGACTTTTAAAATGCTAAGTCAGCCTCTTGCCATTTCTGCCCTTAAAGCAGTAGTAGCCTGTTGTAGCTCTGTGATGGGCTGAGCATACACACAGGATTGGTCAACCTAAGGAGGGAAAAGCAGTCTATACATAGGTGGGAAAAAGAAAAGTTTATGAGTGCACTGCCCTTTTTCAAGTGAGAAACGTACGTAGGTGAAGCTTGGATCAATTATTCCCAAGCTGTATTTACTTGAGATTTTTTCTTTCTTTTTTAAACCCTAAGAAGGGATTTTGTGTTCTGAAGTGTGTCCATTTGTTCAGTACCAGGCAATCTAACAAAATCTAGCAACCTTACTCACTCCTGAAAGGTCAATCACCATCATACAACATATTTTAGGCTAAATCTGGTCATAATAATCGCTGCAAACTGTTTATTCAATAAGCCCCTTTTCTTGGCTCTTGAACGATTTCTTTATAATCCTACTTTTGACATTCATAATTCTCAAGTCTGTGAAGTTTACAAACATATTTGATCTGGGAACAGCACATACAGAGTTTATACTTGCGATTCTGAATTTGCTTATCCAAGGTTTGTGACTGATCATAACTCCATTTTACTTGTTAACTGGATGATTTATGTGTTTATAAAGTATATCTGCTTCTCTGCTTCCTATGCATTCAATTCAATTTATTTATTAAGCCAACTTCTGCTACCGGCCCAAGATATATATTCTACAGATATTTACAGAGAAGAATTTTCTTTGAGAAAATGAAGAAAATGAAATACAACTAGAATTGCCCCAAAGCTAAAGGAATAGTTTTTCTCCTCTGCCTCCCCTTCCAGTGTTTAGGCACTGGAAAATTCAAACAGTTAAATATTTGTGCTTTTCTTTCTTCTGTCTCTGTCTCTTCTGTCAAATGAGTACAGTACTATAATATTAATAAAATAATTCTAGATGTTAGGATTAATAATTTGTAAAATGCAAGTAAAATGTCTCATTCTAACTGCTGAAGCAAAGAACACTGAAGAGTTTTGGTGAAGACATTACTATGACACTCAGATACCTATGTTAATCTCTGCACAGACATCACTTTTTTTATGTATTCGGTGCAAATGTCATGTAACTTTCTTGTGTGAGGAGCCAAATATTTTTATCAACCTTCCACAATCTAATTCCAAACTTTTAAGTTATGAGGACTTACAACATTCTTATAAAGACTATGGTGAATAGGAAACTAACTCTGAAATAGGTGTGACAGGTTAAGAAAAACCTTTGCATTATTGAATATATTCAACTTTTTTGTTCCAGATCTGTAGAGTCTTCCTAAGGAATTGAATTCATGTGTCATACTTACAAAGTGCCAGATAAAAAAAGTCTGCATTCAATTCTGCTGAGTCCTCCATGAACTGCAGCTGAAAATGAGTACTGTGTTACTGTCATTCACAGATTTGTTTTGGAATGGTGTCCTCCAAAGGCACATATAAAAATATATATTTACTGTTATATGTGTATGCACATAAATGTACATATCAGCTCACATGCACTCTCATGTTATGGGAAAAAAAACCCAGACAATTAAATAATCACAAGAGATAGACTTTTTCCTGTGCTCTACTAGAAATTAGAGTAAATGTTATGCCTGTGGTCTCCTTCAGTCCCATCCTGGATGATTCTGTTAGCTAAAATACATCTGTTGTCAACACTATGAAGAAATAAAATCTATGGTTTAAACTTAAATGTGATGGGATATTGCCTGGAATGTTTTCTCATATAGACAGTGTTATCTGAGTCCTTCCTTGGCAAGAAGTTCAATCTGAAGACAGTTCTCAGATGGTTTCAGCAGCTTAGTTTGCAATGCCTCTGGATGCAGCGCTCCGCTCTCCTCTTAAGGAATTCCCCCTCCCTAATCCTTCAAACTTTTTCATCTTTTGGGGAAATTCACATTTGACCAAGAAGTCTCTTTCAACTACTGCTAGCATTTCTGGAAATCAGCTGTAGAATTACCTTTTTGCTACTGGCATTAGTGACACAGTCCATGCCTAGAGGACCCACGTGCACTTTGTCACCCACAGGTGACAGCGTCCGCTGGTGGCTGCAGCATCCCGAGGTGCAGCCTGGCCAAAGCACAGAAATCCCGAGCCCTCACATTTGTTCGGCACCTCAGTATGCAGATAGATTAAGCCTTTCACAACCTATAAAGAGCACCTAAAAATAGACCACATGGAAGAGCTACGCCACAAATTTCAGAGTCTTTAGATTTGTATTTTCTGTTTTTTATTTTTTTTTATAGCCCAGCACTCCTAAAGCAGCATAGAGAGGACATTACTGTAAAGAAGCAAACAGTAAATTTGTAGGTTTGCCTCTAACAGCTGGCTTGGGAGGGACCAGCCATTTAGACAGGGAAGGAGGAATGTGGGATGGGGGAGTGAAAGGGAGATTGTAATAATACTCATAATTAAAATGCTGCATTCTAGCTGCAGATTTCTGGAAGAAATTTGATTCCATGAAGTGCTAGAGGCCATGAGTGAAAATTCTTTCATAAGCAGGAAGGGAGAGAGGGAACTATAAGGAAATATTTTGTTTATTTTGGCCATCATTCTAAAAAACCTGGGCTAAAAGCAAAGAAATGAAAGAAAGATACTGATAAATGATGTGTGAAAAGTACCCAGAATTTTTGGAAATTGCAAAGCCTAATTATAAGCACGAGTAATTTATTCATGTGCTGTCCCGGAACTAATCAATATTTTGCACTTTATTAGGAATGGAAGCTTGCTTTGTCTCTTTCAAACATACGGTAGTTGGCTGATTAATTGAGTGGTTTGTTCAGTAGTATGACCAGCTGTTATAAATGGTTTAGTAATTTTTTGGCACTAAAAGTAATTTTTTGGCTGGGCTAAATAGGAGAGCACATAGCCAGTAAACCTAGATCTTGTTTCAAATCCTGAATTTTGTTTTAAATGCATAATAACCTTAAATATGTTGCTACATTTCTAAGCAACCTTTCAAGATGCAAAAATAGATAGTCATTTTGCTATGATTAAAAGTTCTTTTGATGTCGTTATTTTGTTTTACCAATTCCCCTCCAACTGGAGCTAAAGAGAAATTGAGGCCTCCTTGAGGCCTGGTTTTGGAAGATTCTGACATGTATTTTTGGAATAGGCCTCTTTTCCTCCTGGAAAAATATCAAGAAGGTAACTGGAAAGTGCTAGAGATGTCGAGTATGAGCCCAGACCCTCCAAGGAATATCCCTGCTAATATTGGAACTGTGCAGCATATGAGAACTATGGGCATTATGAAATGCATGGAGCAGGTGGAGGAGGTGAATGGAGGTGTATTCAAAAATAAAGAAGGTTGGATGGTGAGGGGCATAGGGCTGCATTTACTTTGAAATACTGGATCATCTAAGAAGTTTGAGAATGGCTTGTGGCCATGAGAAACATGTTAATCAAAATGCATCCCCAGCTGGGGGATGGCATGATTCAAGTGTCAGGCTTTCATTCGAATTCTTAAAGCTGAAGCCCATCCATGCTTTTGCTTGGTTCCTTGCTGAGCCTGAAGATGTTGTTGGGCTGAAGAATGGCATTGTGTAGTTTCCATTGTCGGCTGTCACACTGCATATGTTTTGGGACTGATCTGAAGTTTTGTTTGACATCATGACTTTTATAAGAATCAAAACCCCCAAATCCCTCAGATGAAATCCATATGGCTTTGTTCACAGGCTGAAATAAAATCATGCTCACAGCCTTTACTGCAACTGAGGGATATTTGGAGGGAGTAGTTTTTTGCTTAATAAAAGTATAACGTTCAAATGCTTGAAATGTGGATATTATTAAGTACCTGCTCTGTGAGAATAGCTCAAATGCTATTTTATTCCCTGCCCTTTCGTTAGTTCATATGCACAAGAGTCAGATCTGAGGCTGACATGAAGAATGATCTCCGCAGCCTGGCATGGACCCAGCTTCACTTGAACTCTGTTTTGGATATTTTTGGGGGCTTGTCTGCATTTTGGCTTCTTGCAGCTCAGTGCTGAACATTTGGCATAATGTGTGGTAAGGGTTATTACGATACACAGAGGTGAGGTAATTCACATTATTTCTGCAGTGTAGGCAGGTTTGCTTGGCTGCTGGAGTGGTTAGAGCAGGAAGCTTCCCGGTGTGCCGAGATGCTGATTACTCAGGGTCAGACCTGTGCTCACCATGACATCATAAAACACAAGAAGGGGCTGATTTATTTAAGAACTGTCATGTCACTGGTTTTGTCAGCAGAAAACCAGAGGACAGAGAAGGTGAGGGGGAGCAGTAGGCTCGCACAGAGCAAGATTTATGTTGAGGAAGAGAACACTGGTGGCTCCTTTGCCAATGATGTAAGGAATGTTTAATCATCAGTGGCCTGAGGTATGGAGTGGCACTCTCCTTTCATTGCGTCATTTCCAAAATAAAGAAAACATCAATAGCAGGTCTGACAGGAGAGGGAAGACCGAAACAAAGCTCTGGGCAAATATTTAGACCTCCTTAGCCACGGCATTTGTCAAATCCAGCCCCACTTGTCATGTGGAAACACCTGCAGTGTTTGCACATGCATTGCACCATTGTAGTGCCTTCAAAGGCAGAGCAGTGTCGCATGAAAAATCTTTACCAGATTGTCTTCCAGAAACAGCCACGGACAAATGGTGCTTCCAGTGTCCCACTGCTGGGCTTCTGTGCCACCTGCTCCTATTCCTTGTGCAGGACACAATACTTGGTGCTGGATTAAGCATGCCAAGATCTCTGGATACTGTTCCGATACTCCAAACACTGTTTGAGTGGTGCAAAACTGGCATATTGGTGGTGTTAACCTGATCACTTGTGTAATAATTTATCAGAGAAATACATTCCTTTCTTTCTCCTCACAAAAATTGTGTTTGCTTCTTGAAGATCAACACATAAGACATACACCCCCTAATTTAAAATTAAATTAATAAGACTCAAGCACTACAAAAGCAAAGGAAATTCCCACTTGAATGAGACTATAGCATGAGAAAGAGAATATGTTTATAAATGGACAATGTAAATCTCCATAGTGATAGGGTATAACTCATCTTTTCCATACATGCAGTTGTAAAAACATGTGCTTAGTACAGCTAACATCTCACTTTAAAACAATTTGCCTGACTTGATTCACTAGATTTCAACTTCAGCTCTTTCATATATTTTCTGGAAAATGTATCACTGCTTTTTATGCCAAAGAGTGCTCCGCGCTTGTTTTGCTACCCTACTGACTAAGTTATCTCTTGTATTTCTAGTATTTGCATCATCTGGTTGCCCCAAACCCTTTTCAAATGTGAATTAGGAATTGCAACAGGTGTGAGGTACGGTTAATAAGGGCAAATGAGACAGGCAGCTTCACTCATTTTCCTGAAGATCCTGAAGTATGGCACTATAAATACAAAAAATGCCTGGTACCTCAAATAAGCAGTTCTGCTGAAATAAATGTTTACATGCAACTTGGTGGAAGAAAACTCCTGAAGACTGAGTCTGTGCTGGATTAATAAACACATATATCCTTTAAAATGGGATTTACGAACCACTCTTGAATTCACTGTTACAATTTTTCATCTTTAAGATAAAATCCTACTTCAAGGTGATAAGGGCTGGCGTCAAACGCATCTTTTATCCGTAGGCTGCTCCTATACCCAGTTAAAGAAAGAGGGCATGACAGCTGGGGTTTTTATTTATTTTGTATTTGAGAAAAGCATGGAAGAATTTGTGCATTGGTGTCTTTTAGCACTGTTACCACAGGGATGCTGGAGAATGTTTTCCTTCCCTTATTGCATGCAGCAAAGACAAGTGGAGAACATTAGGCACGTGTTAAGTGTCTCTTTTCTTTTGTTACTTGTGATGATGCCCTGAGCCAGGGAAAGAAACAAATGCATGGGGTGCACGTTTCCCTTTGGATGGGGTGAAAGCAGGCACCTTTTAGGCAAAGGAAAGGAGGCATCTCTATCCAGATCCCATTCTGCCAGAGTGTAACATTGCCATTCACACTCAGGTCCCAGTGCCTTTGCTCTGTTTAAATATGGTTTAACTGAAAACACAGCTTGTGTCTTGGTTGCAGAAGGGGTTTTCTAATTCATTCTGAAAAGTCTCTGGATTGCTCAGAGCTCTACATCAGAAGAAAATTTGTCTTGAGAAATAAGTGGATAATTGAGGTTCTAATTGAAGTTAGGGGGAACTCAAGATGTTTATCTTACAAATCAGAATATACCTGTCTCTAGTGTTAACTTTCTTGATTTGAGAAATATTTAGTCCTTTTCAGGATAGTTTCATTAAAAAAAACCCAAAAAACTCACAAACTATTTTAAATTTAAACTTTCCTCCTTGCTCCAATCCTGTACTTTTATGGCAGTATATGGGAAATACTGTGTTTTCACATGCAGCAAGTGGAAGTGGATGGATTTTTTTTTCTTTTTCTCAGCAACGAAAATTTTCTTTTGCAGGGTACCTTGCTTTTAGCCTTATTCAGGGCTGAAGGATGGGGCCAAGCTGTGAGCTGGCAGCAGCCAGAGGGCTGTGGCTGCTCAGCAGAGACACAGCTTGGCTCTGCCTCCCCCTGCTCCTTCCCTGGGGCTGCTCAGAGCCCCCTTTGTGCCCCTGGGTCTGGTAGAGACCAGTGACAGAGTCCAGGTGGGTACAATCCTGGTGGGAGAGTGGAGGAGGCTAAAATCGGTCCCCTGTCCTTTCCTCAGAGGATTAGAGCTGTTCAGGCACTGGTCCCTGCTCAGGAACATGATTGCTATGCTGAGAGATGTGGCAAGGTTATTGCCCAACAGACTATTAAAGAGTTTTATTTCTTCAAATAGAATACACCCTTAGACCCTGTATTTGGGCCAGACAGGAAAGAGCACAGGGGCCAGACAGAGAAGGGCTTTCTTAAAAATCTCATTCCTCTGCATTTCTGTGTGGTTTTAGTTGGCAAACATGTATTTAATACTCAAGCTATAACGGGCCTCCCTAAGTCAATGCAAAGAAATTGTATCTTAATTAACATTAGTCATTACAAAATCACCACAAAGGACATATTTGCTCAATTTTAGCAGTCCCAATGACTGCCTGTATATAAATCAGAGTATTTTCCTTAAATTCACAGTCTTTGTTTAAGGGCTTAGTTGCATAGTAATGCAACTGGAGAATTGATCCCTGGATATCAATTAGATGGAGATTTTTTTGTTAATGTGAAAAAATTTTAAAAGATTTGTGTCAATTATTCCCATCTCCCTTTTGACCCTAACTAATTTAAATCTTAGGCTACTGAACTTTATACTGGTAGCATCATTAATCTGCAGCATCTCCTTCCTTTTTTATCTTGAAATGAATTGCAGAAGGCCAAGAACTGGTAAAGTCACTCACTAAATGGTGACTTGTATTGGTGGTGGTCCTTGGTTGCCTGAATTCAGAAGCCCAGAAATATGAGAGGATTTTTCCAATCTTGATCTGTGTGCAAACCCTGATTATTCAAATAGCAGCAGATAGCTGAATGTTCATCACTCAAAGGGAACTTTTTATAACTTTTTCCTCTAGTTTTGGGCTTGCTTTCTGACCCTACTGCTCAAATAAACAGCAGGGTTTGTTGCTCTTTACATACCAGCAGTTTAAGTTCTAAAGCCCCTTTTACTGACCTGAGATCAGATAAATACTCTCCTGGGAAGTTTTAGGGTTTTTGCTGACATTCAGTTGGATTAGGAAGAGTACAGTTTTGTGAAAAGGCAGAAAAAAAAGTAGAGATGTTTCTTTCCCTGAAAGGTAATTGACCCTTGTTCTTTGCCCTGGAAAAAGGGTTGAGGGAGCATTTCTGCAGGGTGTATAAAAATGGTCTAGCAGCTTTTCTTCTGTGAAGAAGTCTAAACCAATCTACATCATTTCTGTGGTCATAGAAGATCCCCAAGCTTCACTGGAATTTCCAAAGAAACTGAGTGAGCTTCAACAAGTATCAGATAGGTCTAGAAAGCAAAAATGTAGGATATGGCTTAGGCTTTTAAAAAACCCTCCAACATCCCAACACAAAGTCCCCAAACACAAAACTACCAAACAATCAAACCCCAAAATCTGCAGATCAGCTGCATTGTCTTCCCAAGTCAGCTTGGAAAATATTGCTAATCATGAAGGATCTCCTGTTCTAGCTCCCACAGCACAGTAAAAACATAGTCAGTGATCGTAGAACTAAGGAAAAATAGATCCTCATGCAGTTCAGAAAGGATCTGGGTGTGGATGGAAACGAGGGATACTACACCAAAACAAAATTTATTTTGCTGTAAAGAGAGATTTCTTGAGGGGACTGCACAGAAAGCATCTATGTGGTTTAACTTAATGTGCTTCTATATAATTCTTCTTTCTGCCTCCTCCTACTCATTTACTTCAGTGCTTTCTTGGAGAAGTTTTGCCTGATCTGAATTAAAGGAATAATATTTTATACTCACTGGAATGCTTGCCTGTTTTACATCTCTGGATGAACATTAAAAATGTGCATTACTGCTTTTTTCTTCTCTCTTGCTGTATGTATTTGAGTGCCAGATTTATCAGTTCTTTTTTTCCCAATGCTGGAAAATGAATTTGCTTCAAATTATAACTGTTTGAATGGGACCAGTGCACAAATGAATGCCATTACTGTGTGCCTACAATGGGGCCAAACCTCTGATCTCAAACTCAATTTTGAAAATGAAGAGTTGACTCTAATAACTTCAGTCAAATCACCTTGGATTTACACCAGGGGAGAAGAAATCAGAATCTGGACTTTCATGTTTGGTCTGGGAAGCATTTTGAAATTCTTGTGGATGAAAGATACGAAAAATGTATGTTATTATTATGTTATTCTTTTTCCATATCCCACTTCACATCACAGGACTGACCATATATCTTAGGATTGCTCAACCCACACTTTTCCTAAATTTTACCCCTTTAATCTGATGATTATAGCTCATGCATGTCATAAATCTACAGTTAAGGTTAAGCAATCATTAAACTGTTCTCCTCAGTAGTGTCCTGGGAAATGTGAATGAAAGCTATTCCACCATTTTTTGAACTAGAATATGGCAAGTCATTGTTTCTTCCCATTTTTAATTTATCCAGCCTTTTCTTGCCAGTAGTTTACCCAAAAGCTTCTCAATGCACAGTCTGCAAACTTGGCTTGGACATCTGAGAAAACATTGTATATGTTAAACATTTGCTAATAATAGTCCCAAGCAAACTGCTAGAGGAGAAACTGCTGGCTTAATGTATAGTAAATACAATAAACAGCTAGTGGAATAAAAGATCTTTGGAAAGATAAGGAACAATGCTGAAGTCAGTGCTTACTATTGTGCAATGCCATGGAGTTATCTCTTCAGAAAATTTTGGATGATGAACTTTGAACTGTCCTCAGGCTTGCAGCTTCTTTGCAGCTTCTTTGTCTGGATCTGGCAGCTCATGAATGCATATCTGCAAAGTAAACCTTAACAATTCAATGAAAAACTGAAGCTTAAAGCTTAAATGGATGAAAAGGGGGTTTAATGTAGATGCACAAAGCTATGGTCCTGGAACAAACACACCTGGCCAATCCTAACTCTGGAGGACCCCACAGCTGAGGGCAATGGGGAGCTGGAACCTCAGCTATGTAGGGCCTCTGATCTCACCCTACTGAAATCAGGGGGGAATAGACTGTCAGCTTAGCTTAAATGTCTCTCTCTGTTGCCAGGTTCAGGCAAGTATGTTTAAAGTACATTTTCAAGCATGGGCTTTGGTCTTTCTGACCAGAACTAGCACTATTCTCCTGCTTGATATATGCACCTCAAATTTTATCCCAGCAGTGTGGTTTTCAAGTTTTAAAAATAAGTTGACTAGCCCAAAATATTTATTTTTTTTTGCATTGCTCACTTGATCTTAAAGGAAGGATCAGAATGAAACTTTGTAGCTCTTTCAAACTTTGGGTGGTTTTATGTATTTTTGGTTCTTGAGTTTATAGTTTAGGAAAAAAACCTGGAAAACACAGAACATTCTATATCTTCTGATGTGTAGTTAAATTTTCTGGAATAGTGACAAACTTTGTTCATTACTATAAGTATCTGAACTCAGGCTCAGCCAGCCAGGAATAACAGAACTAAATACATTTCCAGGAGTAGGGTCTTTTAATATCCCCTGCTAATACAATTGTAACAAAAAAGATCGTGCCTGAATCTTCTACAGGGCTTTTGCCCTTGGAGTGTTTTGCATAAAAGACTGGTGATGCTAAGCTCCTGTTAAATGAGAAATCACTGTGCAGTGTGATGGGAAGGTTATCCAGCAAACTAATGACAGGAGTGAGGCTAAAGCTGACTTTTCCAGGGTGAGTCAGCTGTCACACCCGTGCCTGGCTGGTGCTGTTTGCTGTCAGAGACAGGCTGCAGTCTGCCCGTGCATGCTCTGCTTCTGCTGCTCCACCAAGAGAGGTAGGAGCTGTCCCAGCTCCTCCTGAGGTTCATACATCTCTTAAAACAAAATCTTGCTTTCTCAGTTCAAACAGAGAGGGCTAAAACTAAAACTATCAAACGCGACCGGGATAAAAGGGAAAGGACCCAACACTAAGAAGGTCTCAATAGCAGTTTTTCTAAGATTCCATATAAAAGAGAGGGGGAGGGAAACCCCAAACTCTGAGACCTGTAATTGATAATGGGAGCAATTGAAGGCCTTGGAACATAGTGGTCTGTGTAAGAACAAGCACAGTTTAGTTTGTTTGATGGGGTGCTCGAGCACAGTAGCCAAATGGCAAAATGTGTGGTGGTGTTCATTGAAGATCAAGTACAACTTCTCATCTTGGAGAAGTAGCAAGACAGGCAGAGGAGAGTATTACCTTTAGGGTCCTTAAAAAATGAGTAGCAGCCAATCAACATTTTCCTTCACTACTCCCATGTTCAAAAATGGTAATTTCTGGTGCATAATGAAGTGTACAGGCTTTGCACATAGTCTTTATCAAATTAAGCAGTTGTGATGGGAAATACCTCTACTTGCTCCTAGTAGTGCAAAAGAGTTTTCTTACAGGTGATAGCTATAGAAAGCACTCCTCACAGCCATCTCTAGCTAGTCCTGGCTATTTAACTCCACACTTAAATCCATCCTTTTACATTCTAAATGGAGGAAACAACAAGTCTAGTTGCATTGGTGGTCATTTCAAGTAACTTTTATTATAAGTCTTTTCCAGGCCTATCAGTTTCTTCCGGGCTTTTGCCCTGCAAAAGAGTTGTATTATATAAACAGGAAACATATAGGAACTTGCTAATTGCTGGTTTATTTTTCTGGTTTATTTTTCTTCTGCAGCAACGTAGGCTGCTTTTCTTATTGTCACTGGAGCGATCAAATTACAGCATGAAGCTTGGATGCTGGAGAAGAATGTTAAAGCAGCAACCTCGTTCAGGCTCGAGGAAGTGGGGAAGGTTAGGTCTCTGCTCTGTTGATAAAGCCCATGAGTTGTTTCTTTTAAAACTTCCATATGAACCCTGTGGAAAAGATAGTCCCAAAAATCAAGGGACAGCTGATTTTTGGGAAAAGATGCTTTTCCCAAAGCAGTTTTCACAAGGTGATGTGTAATGCTGTGTGTTTTAAAGGCGTTGCCTGTGCTGACCAGTATATCTGTGAGTGCTGCACATCACTGAATATTTCTTTTTTTCTGGCTGTGCTGGAATGCACATATGTATGTCACCTCAGCCTTGCTTTCAGCTGAGACAGATTCTCTCTGAGGCCTTGTGGCAATAATGCTAACACACAGACACAAAAATATCAGGAAGTATTAGAGCTGGCTCTTACTTGAAGAAAAGATAGAGGAAAAGCTGCTCACTGGTAAAGAAAACTGGAGGCAGCCCTGTAAACCACCTGAGGACCTCCAGTTCCCAGTTCAGAAAATGCCCCATTCAACCAGGACAAGTCCTTACATAAGATCCTTTAACCACAGATCTGGATCAGCTTTTAAACCCATTGTAACCTTTATTTTGAGGCTCTTGGTACAGTTTTCCTAGCTTCTGACTTTGACTGCTTCAAGGTTCTCTACCACAAGGACAGGGCTCTTAACATTTTCTTTTGTTTTTAACACTGTTGTCTGAGGGATTGTGACTGCCTCTTACGTTGTCCCTTTTAGGCTTTGCTTTTGTTATAGCAAACACTGTGAACCAGCTGGAAGAAATCCTTGATAAATATAATAATCATGTATTGATACAAAGTTTGCTTTCCTGATGCATCATACAAGATACTTGCAGTGTTTTTGCTACAGTGGGCTGATATATGACTGAATTTAATGTATACCACTAGATTCATATCTGAGAAAATATATAATGTTATTGCCCTGCTAATAATAGTTTCCTTGTTTGCCAAGAAGAAAAATGATCATTGTTGGGATCTTTAGGAGTTATCATAAATTAACTGGAAAATAACCCCATATGTGAAGTGCTGGAGCATTTCTTGGAGCATGCTCAGTCAGTCTCCCCAAGGAAGCACACCCCTCCTTGTAGTTCTAGGAAAACAGAGGTGTGAATATTTTCCTGGGAGAAAGAGGGTTTGTTGTTGATAGCCTACTGTCAGTGACAGACTCTCACATGCTATTGCAATATATTTACTGGCACTTAGAAGGCCCGAGGAAATAAGTGATTCAGAGCAGCAGAGTGTTACAGAAAACAGTTGGTGAATCAAAGTGAAAAAGTGGAGCTAACGAGACAGTGATGATACAATGAGGAGTGTACCAGTAATCCTAAGGCAGTGCTTTTTGCTCCCTCCTGAAATTATGTCAAATTCTCTCACTATTATAGTAAAACATTTCTGAAATGAAGACCAAGACTCCACATAAAACAAAAATAAATCATGGGCTATAATGAGGGACTCGTCAAACATTTCAAAAAGTAACAACCAAGTAGCAGGGAATGTTATACTAACCTGGTACTTCTGGTTGGTTGCAGTTATTGATATAAAAACTTCCTTGGAGGTCTATGGCTCTCCTAGGATGGCCACCTCATATACTGAAATGTGTGTTTCCCAGGCAACAAATGCATTTTGCTTCTGTGCTTCAAGTTTATTTAGGGAGAAATGAGCCTGTCAGGATGTAGGGGACCTAAAAAGGGGAAGGAAGGGAATAGTTGCAATATAAGAATATCAAACAACAAGAAAAAATAAGCTTTTTTCTTCCTCAGAGCTGGGTCCTGCATACCTCAGTCCAGGGTAGCCCCAGTGAAGCTGGTAGAGAAACCCATGCAAGATGAGTGAAGCTGGCTCCAAATTGGAGGTATTTATCCGAAAACGCCTTAGAAGTAGAAAATCTATCAGATTTCAGTTAAAATAACAATTCTTTGCAGCTCTGCCAAATGTCTGCAGGTTTCTTGTGATTTATTGTTCAACCAATGCATGGGGAAAGCTGAGGTCTGCCTTCCCCTCTTTCTACGCCAAACAGAGGAACCTTCACAAGACCTTGGCACTTGTCAGATTTAAATCCTTAGGGCAGTATTTCTCACCTCAAGTGCAAAATTCACCACTTCCCTGTGAAAATCAGTCTGGGTGAGAACTGCACAAGGAGCAGAGCTCACTACTGGCATTTATACAAGATTGATTATGTGGGTTTTTGGGTTTGGGCTTGGTAGTGTCAGAAATTGGGGGAAGGAGGGGAAACTGCTAATTATCCTCCACCCCTTTTACCAATAAACTTAAAATAGCTGTGTTAGAGTGCAATCTGGGCCTGCCTAATCTCAATACCGGTTTTGAGAAATAATCTCATTCCCACTCCCTCAATTTCTTTGAAACATAATGAATTGGAATTACATGTAAATGCCGGCAGTATTTCAAAGGGAGGCTGAAGCACAGTGTCTGGCCTCTAATTAGTATTGCAGTGCGTGGCCTGTAAACTTGGTGATAAATGAAGCAATTGGCCATCAGTGGCTTCAATTAGATGGCAGTAAAAAATGGTAACAAAATAAAGTCATCAGTAAGGAAATTCGCTCTGAAAAGTGCTGCTGTGGGTGGACTTCAAGCTTTGCAATAAATTGGGGCTAATTGGCTTGTTCATTGTTTCTCAGAGGCAGCGCAAGTGCCTAATTAGTGAGAGCTTTGCAGGGCCTTAAGAAAACAGGAATAGATGTGCCATGTTTCCTCTCTCAGAGCTCCCTATCTCCCCACACCAAGCAAACCACTGCGGGGAGAACACACACTTCTCTTGCTCCTCTCTTTGGAAGATATCTCAGACACTTATTGCCAAACCAGACTTCAGCAGAGCCTTCTCAGAGCCTTTTCTTGAAGCAACAATCAGAAGTCAGGAGCTGGGTTGGAGCTGGCATTGTGCTGGGGAGAGGAGTAAAAGGCAGTGAGCCCGTGACGGCTGAGCCTGGCAGTGCCTCCCAACTACGCCTTGCTGTGTCATGCATGGCTTTGTTGGTTTTGACACTTAAGTGAGGGAAAGTAAGAATGGTGTGGTACTTTTCCTAGTAAGAGAGTTGCCAATGTTTTTCCACTCTGCCCAGCCATTCCTTTATTCCAGGACACTCCCCTCTGTATGAACAGGACAACTTAATTGCTACCAAAAATACGCAATAGGGAAAAGAGTCAGGCTGGTGGTAAAAACTGTTTTTTGTCTGCTATTCTGAATACATTTGTCTGTCACCACCTGTAAAGTCATGCCTCTCAGTGGTCATTATCATTATTTTAGTAGTATTTAGACTTTGAGACTCTCTCACTTTCCAAAATTGCTTTTCAAAGATCTTATATTGCACATGTAAGATAGAAGCAAAGTGTGAAAAAACAAGGGATTTTCAAATTGGGGTTTACGTTTTCAATTAGGAGACTTTGTTATTGAAAACAAGAAGCCAATTTGTCAGAAGCAAAGGCTAATTTGTCTTCACCTCTAAGAACCAGAGGGAAACAATACATCCTGCTCACTACAGACCCTCTGGGGAAAACCAGAAGGGCTGCCCAGTGGCAATTCTCCCAATTCAGCCTCTCAAGGAACTACTGTAGCTGTTTTAGAGGATGATGGTTATGCCTTTACAATTTTTATGGTATCCTAAAATACTATCTAATTGGAATACAGCAACTAGATGGGGGCAGGGATGAGGAATAAAGGTATTGCAATGTCAAGTTTATGTGATTCAGGAGTAACCTAGGGAGAGCTGGGGTCTGGCCCTGCTGAAAAATTCATTTTTGAAGGTGTTAAGCCCATCTACTTCCAGGAAAGAGATTGTATTTCAGTACAGATTTTACCAGAATGATACCAAGATGATTTGGACAGTGTCTGTGGAAATTCAGTTTGAAAGTATGAAAATGATGCTGAAGCACACTTTCACACTAAATTTTCTTAATTTTTTGACATTTCAGGGCTGATGCCTCCAGTGGCACTTCACTCACTGTACATTTATTGCACAGCATCCTTAACATTTTACTTAAAGCAAAACAGACATTTTACCTGCCTGTCTGTGGTGCTGCGTGTGCCTGCCCATGTCTCAAGGAACATTGTGTACTGGGGCTGCCTGGAGCAGGCTGGGTGTGAGGGACTCCAGCAGGCAGCTGTGGGTCAGACCCACACTGGGCTCTGCAGGGACAAGTGGACTCTCAGGAGATAAAAACAAACGTCCTAGAAAGGTTGGAAAGGACCACAGTGTGTGATCTGGTCCAACCTCCCTGCTCAAGCAGGGTTATCCCAGAGCACATTGCACAGGATTGCATGCAGACAGTTCTTGAATATCTCCAGCAAGGGAGACCCCACAAACTCTCTGGGCAAACTGTTCCAGTGCTTGGTCACTGCACAGTGAATTCTTCTTCATGTTCAGGTGGAACTTCCTGTGCATCAGTTTGTGCCCATTGTCCTTGTCCTATTGCCTGGCAGCACTGGGTAGTGTCCATGCTTTTGGCACGCCCACCTTCAGACACTGACTGACATTTATGAGGTCCCCTCTCAGTCATCTCTTCGAGTTCAGGAGGTCCCTTGGCTGCCATTCTCTGGATAAAGAACAACTATCCTATGTGCTCAGAATTGTACCCTTTTCAAAATGACACATTTCCAACAGTAACTTGCCTCTTGATTGATTTCTTCAGAGAATTGTTTTTAAACTTTCAGTGCTCCTGCCTCGGTTCCCTGAGCAGTTGAGCTGTGGTGTTCAAAAAGGCTTTGTGGTATTTCAAAGAACAATCTACCATTTTGCTTCTCTTCAGGGAAGTGTGAACCAATGCAGTTAGCAGTCCTGGCTGACATCTAAATTCTTAATGAGAGGAGTATATTCTTGCAGAGCAGAGAGAAATAACTGAGGCTGCATTGCGTCCCCTGCTAGTTGTGGTTATTATCAGTATACATATATTACTAGCAAACTGCTGGGCTGGACGTTTAGCCCATAAACTAAAAATACTTTTATGTTTTGCTCCTCTGTTTGAGGATTTGCAATTGGAAAAAAATAAGGTTGTTATTTAAAAACAGGCTGCTAAAATGAGACACATAAAATATTGCTGTATTTTTATTATATATAAAATGAAGTCTCTGCATTTGTTTTTTATTACTGCGTTACACACAACAAATGAATATGCTCTGAGCCAACAATTTCTACTGTTACACATGTGCACTGTGTTCCTCTAACTGCACAGAGTTTTGACTAAGCCCTTCTAACCAGTTGAAAGAGTAGGCTGAATGATATTAGCTTAAGCAATGAGAATCAACAGGAAATGGGGGATTTGGGGTATGAATACTGAAATGAGTCTTGGAGGATGTCATTTGCACAATGGCAGCTCTTGGCATCCAGAGGCTTTGTGCTAAAAATGAGAGTTTATTCCTTAAAAATCTCCAATTTGGGGAATGTGTGGTGGGCTTGAAAGGGCTCAGAACCTCTTGCCTGAACGACAACGCTGGGGCTGGAGGGCAGATGAAGGCTTTAATCACTTCCAGTCATCTGCTTTGCATGGTTCAACAGAAATGAGTTAGAAAGCATTACAGTGAGCAATGCCAGCATGTAAGACATTTTGAATCACTGGTACTTTAAGACCGGTAAAATCTTAGAGCCAACAACATAAAAAATATTACTATGTTCTTACTCTTTTATCTGCAGTGGTGACACAATACCTTGCCTACCCACTCCACAGCTCCCTGTAGAGTAGTAACTGAATGCCAGCTAAAATTGCCTAGGAAAATAATTTTTTGGTTTAGATTCATTGCAGAAGGACAATCAAAACTGAAAAAAACCAAAGTTTCCTCATCTTGAAGTAGCTTCAAGGAAACATGCAAGGTCTGGTACTCCTTTTGCTTAGTTCAATATTAGAGTGTTGTATCTTTGGAAATATTCCTGATGCACGTCAGAGAAAGCCAGGAAAGAATAAGGTCTGATAACTTCATTCAGAGATGAATAATGGGGTAGACCAGCAATCACAAATCTTCCAATACTGGAGGAGATCAAAGCTTTTCTTTGCAAAGCTGTAGATGTAGTCAGGCACAGGATAGAGGATTGTCACATCAGAGAGCCTTCAAAAACATATAAAGCAAACAAAATTAAGATCAAAGAGAAATTTGGAAGGCTGGTTTTTAAAGGATCTGAGAATTGCCAGGAAAATTTTTTTTTTTTAACTTCCTTTTGGTGTCCTAATCCATTGACTATGGCAACACTATAAAGACAGGAAGCAAGTCCATGACCCTTTCCATGTTGGTGCACAGTGAAGGATTAAGCTATGTAATGCATAAACCCTTGGCTCATCCTGCATACCAATATTAAAGTGTACTGATCCCATTTCACGATGCTCTTCACCTATAGCTGTGCCTTGAAAACCTGCATTAGTTTCAATTTGAATCTGAACTGTTCAGTCCCAGTTCATGACGAGCTTTATTCTCACGTACCTTCAGTGGGTCCTATCTTCTTTGCAATGTTTTCTTTTACTACCTGGTGAAAGCAACAGGAACAAAGATTGGAAATCTACCTGCCCCTGGCTTTCCATTCTCCCTGTTAATGCAAGATTCAAGGTGAATCCCTAGTTCTTTTCTGTCATGGTATCTTTCAGAGTGAGACATAAATCTATTATCATTCCAGAGGAATTAGTTATCATTGTGTCTCATTGCAAGATTAAAGTATGATTAAGGAGGTAGAAAATGGCAGGGGATGCAAAGTCCATACCATGAAAAGAAACCTTATTCCTTATTATTAGACTATTACCCCTCACAGGCTGTTCCTCCATGGATTCACTGCCAAATGGCTCGGTCAAATGCTCATTCCTTGACTCCCTTTATTTATCTGGATGCGTGAAAATTGAACTTGGTTATAGAAAATGAATGTAGCAGTCAAGGAGTTAGTGCATGAGAACAAATGTGTCTTACCTGACAGAGCAGAAGTGGGGAAATTTTTTGATGGGATGTTGTGGAGGAGGATAAGAATATTAATGTTCTTTCAGGCCAGGACAAGTATTAGGAATAATTTTTGTCTAAGTCCTTAGTCATTCATGAATATGGGGTTATTTAAGATATATTATATTCATAGGTTGCTCAAAAACTAGCTCCCCAGACTGCAAAATTTGAAATGTCTGTCAATACCAGCTTATAAAGACAGAATATATATATATACACACATAGATATTTACACCCACACACACGCAAACTCAAATACTTCATCTTCCATAGTATTCTTTTCATGTCTGCTCATCTGCCTTCACAAATGCTGAAGCAAAAATATTATGTATTTGCAGCTTATGAATATGTTACTTACTCTGAATTTATCAATAACCTACAAATTATTTTAAGATGAATGGAAAAAACTTTCCATTCTTTCATGGTGGCTCCTCTAAAATTTGGGATACAAGAACATGGACAAACCCTTGATATTCCAAGGGGACAAAAATGGGTATCAGGATATACTTCAAAATAGCTACTCATAGTGGCAAGGTAGGTGTTTGCTGGACCAAATATCTTCTGGTGTTTGTCACAGGCTGATGACTCCTCTGTCTGCATCAGGATAGTGAGGAAGAGCATAAGCCCTGAGACCTGCAGGAGAATTTTATTTGTATGTTTATTGAACATGTTCTATTTTTAACAAGTTTCAGTAATTTCTCTGGAAATACCCAAGACACTGTTGTGAATAGTTGCTCAGAACTTGGAGATTTCTTGCTGCTACCCTGGCCATTTCCTCTGTGTGGTTTGATCTTACCATTCCATTTGAGGTGAATTAGGATATTAATATATGACAACCAGTAGTTGAGCATTCATTGCTTCTACTTATGTTAAAGAGTTGCCTCATTGAGAAAAGGCAGGGTTGCATTGACAACGTTATGCAGAAATTTGAAGCCCAGTGTTGTAGGAATTGTAAGTTCTGCCTGTTCATGGCATGAAAGGGTGTTTTTGAGGCTGCTTGGAAAAGACCACGTTATTGACTTTGTCAAGACGATTGGATCTACTGCACCAAGTTCTCCTTGCTGTCATCACCTACCTACCAGAAAAGCTGTATTTTTCTGGCTTTTTGTGAGCCCTCTCGGCTTCAAGAATAAGGTCTGACACTGACTAAAAGACATCAATCTATGTGAGCAACAGGCAGCTTGAGGTTTGTTCGGCCAGCTCTGCAGCTCTATCCCTGAGTCTTCTGTCACCAGTGATGCTGGGCAAAGCCTGAGGGAAGCATCAGAGACAGATGCCAAATTGTTTGCTCATTTTAGCAAGAAACACTGATGTCCAGTTAGAACTGGGACTGAGATACAGAGCTGGAGGCAGCTCAGGAGCAGGAGGCAAGTGCCCCACTTTGGACACCTCTTTCAAGGAGCTGCCCAGATGCCATGAAAATTAAGGGCAAATACTGTTAAACAACTATTCAGGACAGTAGTGCTGTAGCAAAAAATTTATTCTTTTTCTTCTCTACTCTCATTATATTTGTTTCCATGGTCTAAGAACTGAATTTCAGTCCTTTGAGGTTTATCTTTAATGAGTGAAAAACATTGCCTAGCTGAGTAACAGCTGAACACTTTGAAGACCATTCACTGTGTACCATTCTATAAAAGAAAAAGAAATAGGAAACAAAACTTCTCAGTTATCAGGGAGACCGTGGCAAGGAGTAAATAAATGCCAGGCATGAGTATTTTCCTGAAAGTTAATAAAAAGGTGGTAGCAAGGGTAGGTAGGCTACTCAAAGCACCTCTCATGTATGGCAGATGCTGTGTGTGATCGAGGCCTGGGACTGGTGTGTGCTGTGGAATGACGGATGGTTATCTCATTTAAGCTGCAGTGAATAAAGCTCTGAGAAGGGCTGCCAGGCTTGCTTCTACATCTGTGTTTTCTACAGCCAGATGAAAGTCATTTTCTGAGAGCTGGCAATTGCTAACAGGGTGTGCATCTATGGGCTCTGTCCAAAGGTGAAGGTCTTTTCCACAGGGGCTTAATGCATTTTTGGCAGCTTATGTTGCTCTGAAAAATCAATGGATTTTTGGTAACTGTTTGTTATCTGGAGGCTGCGTTTTGCTGTGCAGTGGTCTTCAGAGCAAGGTGGATTAGAAGTAGATTAGAGCAGCAGTAAATATGGCTTTGCATCAGGCTCTTGCTGTTTGAACTTTGTGCAGTTTGTTGTGCAGGCCTCCTTATCGCTGAGCTGCTCCCAGCCAGGAATCTGAGGAAAAGGAGTGTTTGTAGTTGAGGATCATATTTTGGTTATAATTTTTTTCTTCTTGGGGTTTTGTGTGAGTTGTTTTTGTTTGTCTTGCTTATTTTCATTTATTTATTTATTTATTTATTTATTTGTTTATTTATTTATTTATTTATTTATTTATTTATTTATTTATTTATTTAAAATTCTGAGTACTTGTATTGCAACATGGAGTGTCGATAAATCTGACCCCAAATGATTTCCTGGTGTGCTGACATAGATAATGAGGTAGCCCATAACCTAGGGAAGCTTGCAATACAAGCAAATGAATAAAAAGAAATGAAAGAACATAATGAGTCATGCAGGCATTATATGATTTTCTTCTGGCTTTGCAACAGAAGGGAAAGAAAAACTCTGATTTCTCCTATTGACATGCCAATATTCTGTCCATTAGTCCACATAAAAAGTAAATTATGCTTACGTTCTCTTTTCACACAATTATATGCTGGTTACTGCCAGTTCACAATTTTATTAGGCTATCCATATGTTCTCCTGTTTTTCAAAATCTTAGTCCCTGGATACATATAATTACATGAGAACCTCTCTTAGGATTTATTTTGTTCATTCTTGTTTTTCTTTTTAAATACATCTAGACCTTATGGAGGGAAGCTTACATGTGCTTTGTGAATACAAATTGCTCAAAAGCCAGAAGGCAAATAAAAGAATTAGAAGGGTTTTTTTTTCTTTGCTATGTTTCTTAGAGACATTTGAGTAGTTAGGACAACGTCCTGAATTTTTGAAGACTGATTCAACATTTTTTGAATCCTTTGGCTTTTCTATATCCTGGTTCTGAGAAGCCTCTGGAAGAGGAGTCCCACAAACCCACAGAAATGGGCCTGCTATTCTTTCTCTCTGATTTGATTTTGCTGCATTTCATAGGAACCCTCATTCCCACCTGGGGAGAGTGAAGCACAGTTTGGAAGCTGGAGATGAACTTTCCTCAGGCACCTAATGTTAGAGGCTTAGAAATGCTTCCTTTCTGTCATGAAAAGGCAGCATGACAGCAATGGAAATGAGAGAGGAAGAGTGATTTAGGAAAAAAGGAATGAAAGAGTGGTTGTGATACATTCTAGAATACCAATATACTATTCCTTGGCTGCTGTCCTCTAATTATTAAAACATGCTGTTGGCTAATACATGTGTTTTATTCCCGGGGGCTTCACAGAGTTATTCACATTTGTGCATTTCGTGTCTCATAAGCCTGGGTATAGATAACAAAGGCAGACACCTGATTGTCCTGAGCAGCCTAATGTCAGTCAAATGAATTATCCAATTCAAACCAACAGGTAGCAGTAGTTTCTGGAAATGAGATTTTGTTGTGAAAGTAGCATTATTCAGGTTAGATGTTTTAAAATATTGGTGCTCTTGTGCTCAGCAGTTTTTCTTGTGAACAGGTATAGTTTTGTGGCAGTTCTAATAACCTAATAACCAGTGTTAGCACAGGCAAATAAGGGAATATTAGTCCCTGACTCTGAGCAAGGCATAAGACAGTTCTGACTATGGATAAACTGATATCCTTAAATGGATCTGAACTCCTGCCTACCTTCCACCACTTACCTTGAGGTTATGGAGTGGATTAAAAGTACAGCTTCTGGAACCATTCTGCCTGTGAACTTCACAATCATTGGGTATGAAGTAAATTATTTTCCACAGTGGCTGGTCCTGATCTGTCCTTCCTTGCTGTCTTGATATTCCCCATGGGACTCATCAAACAACAATGCCACTCTTTGTTCAGATTGTTTTAAAAATTAAACTATAAACCTCATTAGATTCCCTATGGATATTCATCCCCACAGAAAACTCCCAACACAAGGCTTTAACCTTAAGGCCACAGTTAAACCTTCAATTAACAAATACCCAGAGCCACATTAGACCAGAGCTATTTTTGTTTGGAGCAAGGCAAGGTATCTCGCATGCATCCCCATGGCTGAAATGATCCATCTTTGTGGGGCTTGCTTTGCATTTCTCCAACAGTGCAGAATGGGCAGTCCTTCCTGTTGCAGGCAAGCAGAGTGCTCCTTCATCTCCTTGTGGAGTAATTTAGCCTGGCTCCAAATCTATCCCCCCTTGGTGGCTGCCTGCCTGCCTGGGCCCCTGGGCAGGGTGTGAGCTGCTGGTGCACCTTGCTGGCTGCAGCACATGTTCCTGGGGAAAAGCCAGGAAACTGCTCCTTCCCTCTCACTGCGTTATAGAACAATTTAGGTTAGAAAAGGCCCTTGAGATCCAACCAGTGCCAATTCCATCACTAAGCCATGTCTCTAAGTGCCATGTCTACATGCTTTTAAAATAAGTCCAGGCATGGTGATGCATCTCAAATCTCCCTCTGTGAGCTGAGGGTTGCCATTGCTTCAGCCTTTACAGGCCTGCTCAAATGGTGAGAGTTTGAGAGCATCACAGCAAGTTAAAGATTTTGTACATTTAGAGCCCAGTACCAAGCTGGGGAGGAAGAGAAGGTATTAGATATGACACCTGATGCTGTGATAATACATGTGCATAGCTAGGGACTGGGAGACAGCAAAAAAAGGCCTAACATCCCCTTAGGGATGATCAAGGGATGTGACCCACGTGCAAGGAGCTCAGGGCGGTACTGGCCGGGTGGGCATGAGCAGTGCAGGGTGCCAGCTTCAAGCTGGGGGTAGCTCTGGGACACCAGGGGCATGATGGTGATCCACCCTTCAGAAGTCTTTGCCCCAAAGGCAAAGACTCACTTTCCTCTGAGTGCCAGGATTGGGATGTGCCTAAGACAAACATGCTATCTTATACTCCTACGGTGAGATTTTATGGAAAAACACTTCCATTGATTTAAACTAAACCAGACATTGCTGTATGGAGAGCTGGGTGCCATTTCCTGCTGGATGATTTGTCCTGCGACAGCTACGAGAGAGGCTAATGAAAAATGAGAAGAATGTGCTGGCCATCTTAGCAGCCATATTTCACAGTGTGGTTTTGAAACCGTTTGTTTTCTTAACTTCCCGAGGTCAATGGTTACGGGAGATGGATGTCACCACATGTGCTCATTTGGAAAAATAGTGATGGTCAGGCTTTAGGTTAGTGAGCAGCAGTATGGGAAGGCAAAGAAATTAAAACAAAACAAAACAAGCCCTAAAAAAAGAGTAACTTATTTGTTTGGGATATGGCCAGGATTTCAAAAATCTCAGTTCAGGATGTTGATTAGGTAAATTAAACAGGCCTTTCAGTTAATTTATAGATCTGAATAAATGATATAGTTAATTTTCTAGATCTGAATAAACAATATGTAAATATGTAGAGTTACTCTAAGCTTTTAAAATTAACATTTAGGCTTTCTTAAATTCAAGTACAACTACAGATGGACTCATATCTCTTCCAGAAACCTTTTGATCTTAGCTTAACATGAAAGCTTGTTATTCACTGAGTACTGGAAATGCATTCATTTAGGATACCAAGTGAGTACTTGAAGGTATGAATTATTAAGGAATGTGGTCACTACTATGGTTTACAGAAGTCTAAGTGCTTGGAGGTTTTAAATAAAACACATTTTGAATTTAAGTTGTGAGACAAATTTGAGCAGTGCAAGTGCAATAGTAATGGTTTTAGCACTTACATAGAATCCTTACTGCCAGCTCCAAACAATTTCCCAAATAAGGATATGCATCCTCATTTTACAGACAAGGAAGGCTGATGTAATTTATTGGTGCTTAAGGGCAGGGCTAAAGACCCTGAGCCAGCTGTTAACGGGGCCAAGAGGGAGCGTGGGTGTCTGCCCTCCCCAGGCAGCAGTGGGGTGCCTGTGGCTGCCTCAAAGCCGCTGCAACTCTCACAGATTAAAGCCCAACATGGCTTTAGCCTTGTGATTGCTGGATGGACGTGCTCCCTCCTCGTGGTACAAGACACAACCAGGCTGGGATGGTCCATGCTGAGCTGGCAGCAGCAGTGCCTCTATTTGAATCAGCTGTTAGCTGTGGGATTTGTCACCCAGTGCCCACTGGCTCTTCTGGAAGTGATGCTGCCTGGCTGTCGGATGTAGGGAGCTGGGAATATTCTGCTTCTGGCTACAATAAAGGGCAAGGCAATGCCCCCTCCACTCCTTCACCTTCCTGGCTGTGTTGTGCAGTGCATTTGGTGATACTCAGTGATGGCAAGTGATGAAAAAGAAATGAATTGGAAGGAAAGAGTATGACAAAAACGAATGGTATGGTATAACAGAAAATAGTTACAATGAGTGAGACGCCAGTGCGGAGCAGTTATGCTTAAAAATGCTGAACAGATGGCATAGGACAATGCAAAGATTGTTTAACATTACCCTGAGGTGTAGTGAAATATTGTCAGGTGTGGGAATGGAGTGAGATTTTCCAAAGAGGTCTTCTGGGAGTGCTCACACGCCCCAGCGTGTTGGCAAGCGTTGGGAGACAAATTGAAACTAATAGCTGAGCAGGTGAGACCAACAGGATCTGCACTCCTGTTGTTAAAATGAGTCTTTAATAACACAGGGTGGGACAGTGCTGTATACTTGATAGCTATATGTGTTACCATTACAACTAATTTGTTTTATGTAGACATTGGAAAAGATAAATTACTAGTAGCGTAGGTGATTAATATGTTAGGCAGAAACACTGCAGCTCTTCTTTCAGATGCCAGTGTCCAATGTAGGAAAATTTACAGGGAGCTGTGAGCTCTGGCAGCCACTTTAGAGTGCCAGAAATGAAGGCACTTACTAGATTTAAACCAAACTTTAACATAATACATTTTAATCAAGAAAAAACCCTAAGCAGTCTGCTAATCTTTTTTAAAAGACTTAACTATTATAACTGGTTAGTTGCACAAGCATTTAAAAAAAGTAATTACACTGGATTTTTTAAATGTTGATTCCTACAGCACATTAAAAGAATTAAGAAAAAGTAGTACTTTCTTGACTTCTGTCTGAAAGTATGAGACAAAAGTTGTTAAACACTTGCATGTGGCTTCTGTAGAATCAGCCCCAACAGTGTTTTCAGTTACAAGAAATAATTTTTTGAGAATTATATTGGTCTGGGATGTGAGGATGCTGGAGAAGTGCTTTCTGTTTTATTCATAAAAAGAAAATTTTTGGAGGTCGTATGTCAAATTTGGGTTTTTCCTGTTTTCCACAAAACCAGCAGGTGGTACTTGCAAGAAACCTCTATTCTTCTAATTTGCAAAAACTCCCAAGAAGAAAATATATGAGCGATCTGCAGTTGGTTCCAGTGTGAAACTTGGCAAGAAAATTTTTTTCCTGCAAAAATCAGGGCTTTCTTATTACACTTGGCACTTATTCTTTTTCATTATGCAATAAGGACATGAAACATCTACTGGATGCTCCCTAGAGATGGACAAAGCTCTCTCTTGAATTCTTTTTATAAGAATTGCATGCATATAATTTTTTAAAAGGTTTCCATGAAATAAAAAAGTGAAAGCTGGAAATGTTGTGAGGTTGTTGGGGATTTTTTGTCATGCTCAAACAAAAACCCAAATAAATAATTTTTTATTTATCCCAGAAACATCAAAGACTATTGTTTACTTGCTTAATTTCTGCTGAAAGATTTTGGGAGCTGTTTTCTCTCTGCTTGTCAACTCTCCTAACCTCCTCCTCTCTCCTGGAAGCATTTTTTCCCAGGACTTCTTCATAAGTCTTTGTTATTGTTTACAAATATTAAAATTCTCAGTGGGAATCTACAATTTCTAGCAGTTCCTGCCAGTATTGTGTTTTGAAAGTCCAGGTTTATAAATGTATGTTTGGTTGTTAAGAGTTTGAATCTGCAGTTTTGGACAAGGAAACACCCTTCTCTGTGAATGTCAGATGTTAAGATACCAGGACTAAGCCCAGTTGCTGTTGGCCTGGAATTCCTTGAGGGTTTGATCCCCCGAGATAGGATGGCTTGGTGGTGGATTCTGGTGAAAGACCATGCCCTGGAGGGGGATTTCATGCCCACATTGGGCTGGCAGGCCTGCTTTGCTTTATAGGTTGCCCACGGAAGTTGTAAATGCCCCAGCCCTGGAAGTGTTCAAGGCCAGGTTGGACAAAGTCTTGAGCAACCTGGTTTAGTGGAAGGTGTCTCTGCCCGTGTCAGAGAAAAGAGGGGGGTGGGACTAGTTGATTTTTAAGGTCTACTCCAACTTTTTAACCTTCTATGATTGTATGATTCTACAAATCTCCAATTCTGTGATTCTTGCCTTTGAATCCCGCGTTTCCCAGTCGTTCTTCTCATGCAGGCACAAAAGCCCAAAAAGCTCTAAGGGTTATCCCAGCCCTTTTTGTAACTTGTGTCACCCTCCAAGAGCTTCCCTGACATCACCTTTCCTCTGACATCTGATTTACTGCTTTCCCTCCTCCTGTCAGTGCAGGTTACACCACCCCAGGCAGTGACAGTGTCCCTGTCAGAGGTGACACCGTGCAACGTGGCTCTCCCACTAAAGGTTGGTGGCCCAGCTGTGGTATCAGTCCAGTGCCAGGACTGATACCTGGCAGACAGATGAGGAAGTCAGCTGGATGTATGTCACATCTTTTTTTTGCCTTTGTCAGGCTTCTGACTCCTTTTTGAGGGGGGAAAAGCCACTGAAGGACCATCCTGCTTTTGGAGGGTAAAAGAGTCTTGTGGAGTGGATGATGAAATGAAACAGCCAAATGACATCAAAATGAAATGCAAACATCTATGCATAGCTTCATCACTAAGAGTTAAAAAAAAAAAATCACAGGAAGTAAAAGAATGTTTTTTTTTTAAAAATTATAAGCAACAATAAAGTAAGGAAAGCACAGTGCATCCAGTTGAGAAAATCTTGCCACTAAAATTTCCTCTTTAGTCCTTTATTTCTCCATGACTGCAGGCAGTTACATGGGCTCCCCAAAACTAAATTAAGCTTTCAGACCCTATATCTGATTCCTCCCTGTCTTATATCAGGAAATGTAAGTAGCATGGCTGATATTAGCAGGGCTAAAATCCAAAACTGAGGAATAAATTCTTGTGATGCATTTTTGCATTTACTGAAAAGCACATCTGTCAGTATTTTTTAAAATTAAATCATCAAATTAAGATAACAATCATTTCTCATAAAATAAACTATACGTTGTGTCCTAGACAATACATATGTGGGAATTAATCTCAACCAGGCAAAGCCTTATTTAATTGATTAAGTTTTAGATATGGTAAGTAACCACATTGGAGTCTATGCAATAAAGCTAAACATATGCTTTGCCTCTGCAGAGCTGGAGCCTTAAACTGAAAAAGTATAAAAGAGCTGCTTGGCTGGAAACCATCAAATTTGTAACCTTTCACTCTTTTACTACGTACAAAAGAAAATACCTTGTATTATCAACAACTTAATTTACGGTGAATTTAAATGCAGTTTGCAGAAAATAGCTCCCATTAGGATCTAATTAGAAGACACTGCCACTTTTTCCAGCATGTGTTACTCAATTCCTCATGAAATTTGTGGGAGCAAGGGTAGAGATCATGTTTTATCGTAAGCAGGATTCAACCTTGTACCAAACTGTAAAAATTGCCCCCTGACATTTTGGCCCCAAGTCCTTGTAAATGCTCATTTCAGCATAACATTTCTCCTTAAAACATTTGGCATAGATAGATGTAAAAGTAAAGAAGTTATTTTGTGCTCAAATATTCTCCCATCCCACTTCCAGAAGTGGCTTGGATGTAGCTGGTGCCTGTGAGGCATCAGGGACCATGGGCAGTGGAGGAGGGGTGTGACAGCTGGTGTGGCCATGGAGCCCTCGTTGACCTGATGGGTCCAAGGCTGACAATGAGCAAGACCTTGCCTTGTACTTCAACTTGGAAACTCTTGTGTGGCCTCTCTGTCATGCAAAATTAGGATCTAGATGTGGTGTTTCAAGGTCTTCAACTTTTCCCTGGTTTTTCACTCACATGTGGAAAATAGCTGGCTCCCCAGAGCAATGGCTATGAAGGATGGTGAGAGACATTTAGTCTTTCCCCTCACTCCCACTGACCTGCTTAAGTCAGATTTCAAAGCCATGCTGATAAAGGTAATTTAATCTCAATTTTAGGCTAGGTCCAGGGGAAAAATAAAATAACTAAGTGAAAGCCCTAATTTTCCTATTTGCGGATTTACAGTGGGCTGCTTATTTTGGATCATCTCTTATGACAGCTCGGAATTACTCTGTCATTATGTACCATGCCACAGTCATGATGACATCTTGTAGTGGAGTGCAAATAACATTTATTTTTTAGGGAAAATATAGACCTAGTGGCTTTTAAATGTTTAATTTCTTTTTGTGCTGCTTCTTTTTTTAAGGATTTTTTTTCTAGATTATATTGAACCTGTGTCAAGAGTAATATTTTCCTGGTTTGTACAATACTGGAGGCAGAGCAGTGAGGCTGCTGTGCCTCAGCTGTGCTCAGAGTACGTCAGGGCTTTTTGTGGAGACTATTGCATCCCTCCTCACACAGGTGATGTCTGGGCTGGGGCTCTTAGGAGCCCTGGATCTGGCTACTTCTCTGCTGGTGAAAGTAAGCCATGGTCTGATCCCCAGCAGGGCTGCTGTATGGGATATTCACTGCCCCATGTTAAGCACAGAAGCACAACAGGAGATTTTTGGGAGGGATGAATAAGCACCTCTAATAACTTAAGTCAGTGGGTGTGTTGTCTTGTTTGGGCTGAGTTTGGGCTCTGCTTTGAACAGTATAGTTTGAAAAACTCAGAAATGACAGATGTATCAAATAATCATATCCATATTATTCCAGTATCTATTTTATTCATGTGCAAGAATGCACATATATGTTTTATATAAATGTATATATATATGTACATGTATATATATGTTTGGACGGGTTGTATATAATTGTTTTGGACCATATCCTGAACTGGTGCAATATTGGTCTTATTTCAATGGTAGCTATGCAATATATATGAAGAATCTGCCTTTTTCAGTATTAAACTACCAAAATATATACTTGGCTTCACAGATTCACCAGACCTCCTGCTACATGAAATAAAGTATATAAAACACCAGACCTTCTTCCATATCAAAAGCTTATTTTACTTAGTCTAGAGGGTTCCAGTGTGGAGCTTTCCCATTTTTCATAAAATATGATGTTCTGTTATAACTGCAACAGTTTCAAAAACAAAGGGAAAAAAAAGGAAAAGGAAACCAGAGTAAAAATAAAACAACATATTCCTCAAAATTAAAACCAGGATGATATTCTTATGCAGGCTGAGAATGTTTTGGACTGATAGATGTCTGTGTGTGTATATATATATATATACACATGTAAAGCATGCAGACACTAGATGTTAGTCCAAAACATACACAGTGCTATGTCTGCCAGAAAGGAGTTTTGTTCATGTGTGAATTTGTGAACTTTTATCCAATTAAACAGTTTTAGATAATTTTTATAAATACATAAATAGTTTAGGGTGGGTAGTGAAGTGTGAATTGAAAACTTACCTGTATCATCTCTGCATTTAGTCTGATTCAGTGATTAAGATTTTCACATGATCAGATATGGAAAATGTTTGGAAAATGTAAAATAAAACTAATGGTAGCTGGTTGTGCAGAGACCCTGGGATGTGATTCTCTTCCTGTAGTGCTTTAGTGCTGCAGTAACAAACACAAGTTTGTTCACTGAAAAGCTACAGCACAAACTGCCTTGTGTTTATACTTGCAAAAGCAGGTCTTTTCCCCAACTTTTTCCATGTTTACAACTGAATTCTTCTAAGAATAAGATCTGTACATGGAGAGAAGAGGGAAAGTGTTTAACAGGGAGGAGGGAGAGCTTGTGACAAAGGAGCACTATCAGCTTGAGGACAGGCACTGCAGCTTTTGAGTGCATGGACGTAAGAGAGTGGAACAGAGAGCTGAATGCATTTTCTTTCATTGGGAATCACAGAGCATTGCCAGTAATCCTTCCCATCACTTTTAGCTGTGCCTCCCTTGACTCTAGACTTTCCCTGTGAACAGGACAGGCAGAAAACATGAAATCAGTTAATTAGTCTTTCAGCTGGAAGCATTTTTAATCTGCTGATAACAATCAGTAATTGGGGAGGGTGGAATGAAGCAGCTATAATGCTTAATGATTTTTTGTGGGAAGGGGGTATATAATTAAATCTCCGTTGTTTTTGTTGGTTTTTTTTTAACTGGTATAACATTATTCAGGGAATTCAATCAATGTGTTACACATCTTTCAAGGATTTTGATGCTCTTTGTAAACTGCTTCCCTTACAATGACAGATTGCTGATCTGTCACTCTAGTTAGTTGGCCCTACACTTACACAGTGTGGACAGACAAGGCATGTAATTTCATTCCTACTTGCTTTGCACACTTTTCCTTGGCCTGCTGGCAAAAGCCCTCTGGTGCCAGGTCTCACATTCCAGCTGTTGTGCATTTATCTTACTAGCGGACAAATACTTTATCATCCTGTAATGTTTTTTTGAATGGGGCTTCAGGGCAGACAATATTTGTGGGAAAATCTGCAGAGTCTGGCTGTGCCTTCGGAGGCAGGATGATGTGGTTTGCCTCCCTGCCATTTAGAAAGGTCGCAGACAGACGCGTTTGGCCAAAGAGCACCAGGCCCCCTTTGCTGAGCCCGGTTGCTGCCTGTCCCGGTTGGACACAGCAGCAGTGCGTGCTCGGAGCTGGGGATGCTCCTCACCTGTCCGTGCTGTGCTGTTTGCAACACCGAGCTGCTCACAGCCTCGCCTTGCTCGCTGTAAATTGGCTCCTGACAGCTACCTGCGTTCCTTCAGCAGCCTCCCTGCTCTCCAGGGAAACCCGAAACCAGGTGAAACTCGCTCAGTGTCGGATTCCGCTTCCAAATTGAAATTCAAAGCTGAAAGAAGCCCTGGGTCTTCCAAGGTTCACCAGCCTCTTGTCAGCCTCAGACTTAGAGTAATACAATCTAAACCAATTTAGGGCAGTGGAAATAATGCGTCTGAGACTTTTCTCATTGCCTTTGTCCACATTTGCCTTTAAAAAAAAATCATTTACTTAGAATTTTTTTTCTTCCTATTTGCATGTCCTCTACACAATAGAATATATTGATTCTGTTATTGCATCAAGGACTTTCATCTCAGGAACAGGGCAAATGCCTATTTTTTAATGAGTGACATAGTGTTATAAGTTAAAATGTATGATAGAAAAGTACATAATTCACAACTGTGTCCAAGACAAATCTCTCACTGAATAGAGTTTTATTTGGATGAAAATAAACAGGCAAGTCCAATTAGGAACAAAATCTGTACGTAGGGATTATTTTTGGTTATGTTTAAAAAGAATTATTTTTTTTTTAAGAAGAAGAAGGAATACTGACAGCAGTTTACTTTGGATAATTCTGCTAAGCAGCTGGACTTGGAGGAGATTATGTAAGATGAACTAATTGCCAAACTTCTGATTCTTGTTTCTTGCTAGCCATAATTTAATTTTATATTAAAGTTTCTGGCATTCACCCGTAGTTCCTCAAGATTTGTGCTTTGAGTAGGGCCAGGGATGGTGAGTAAACAGTAACTATGGTAATCCTGAAATTCTTCTGTTCCTATGCCAGCCATGCGACCCATCAATGTCCTAGGTGCCTATTAGATTTGCCTTTAGGCAATTCTGACTTATGGCTGCTCAACTCCCCACAGGAATATCCCCACAGCTGGGAGGAACAAAATTGTCATTGCTCCACAGATTTTATTTATTGTTCCAGGGTAGTATTTATGCCAGCCATATTTCATATTTATTTTGAAATTAAAGGTTTTTAGAAGTGGTAATGTCATAAAGAGCTCAGACAGTTAAAAACATGGGAGCTACAAAACTTGTCAGAGCAGAGTATATTGCAGATATCCAATTCTATACTTAAGCTGCATTAAATATAGCAATGGGAAAAGTAGGGAAAGCATCCATATGATAAGGCACCATCTGTGAACAGTTTGGTGGTCTACAAAAATGCTCCTACTGTTGCAACTGCTCGAGGAATGACCTGGGAGCGGGAGGGGCGAGGAGAAGTCATGGTAAGAAATCAGAACAAAAATGCAAACACAGGCCCAGCTACCAAGGCAAGTTTATCACTGACTGAGATTGTGACCTTTCTCCAGCCTATAAATATGACTGTCCTACACTGTTCTGGTGAGATCTACTCTGAAAGTTCAGCACTGATCAGCCCCAGAAGGTCTCTCCTGGTGATTGTGGTGGAAATATGAGAGCAGAGTTAGGTTACTGTATCAAATCAGAGGAAAGTTCTTGATAGGAGAAAAGAACTATGTTCTTGTTTCCCATTGCTATTCTTAGAGAAACTAATGTTTTGGTCACAGCTGGGGCTTGACTTCTTTCTTTACTTGACCCTTGGGAGGTCACAGATAGGTTCTGAGGCAGTGTGCTGACATCCGTGGGGCAATTTATCCTAAAGAGTCTTCTCTCCTGCCTAGTAAAAGCCCATATTCGACTTGGTGGCCTTATATTCTTACCTGTCACATCTCCACCTCTTCTCTGAAACTATCAGGCTGTGATGTCCTTGAGCATGGAGGACACAAATCCAAGGATCTCTTTTCTGTAACTGGATGTAGCAAGAATCTCACCACGGGTGTGTCACAGTTTAAGGGACTAAGGATTAGGATATCCTATGCAGATATTCAGGGATGTGAGTTACCATTTTCACCATCCAAAAGAAATTCCATAATCTGCAAATATTCCTGTTCACTCATCCTGCCTCTCCTACAGAGTGAGTTATTGGAATTTGTAAGTCTGTTTCAAGGAACACTTGTGAGATATTAAAAAGAGGTTCTGTGATTCTTGTCTATGGCTTGGGTATTTTTCCCTTAGCTTGATTGGAAATTACTCATTCTGTATGGAAAAAAAAAATCATTTGGGAAAAATAACAGTAATGCACAAGGTGCCTAACTTCCCCCTCTGTCTGATAAGTGACATTCATTGATCCTTTTATTTTCTACTGATTTTGTATTATTAACTATAAACTGTTACCATTCATTATTAACTGGATCATTAAAAAACTGAACTAGGACTATGGAAGGAATCCTTGCATTGGATACTGGAGCACATCTCCACCTGCTTTGATAGATCAGATATTTTGCCTCTAAATTTCATTGCTGGCTGCATCAGAGCCACCAGCACCTTTGTCTGACTGCATCAGCCTTGTCCCATCTCCAGTGTCTGCAGTGGGCAAACCTTTTTTCAGAAGAAAAGCAGTGCAACTGCTGACTTAACCAGGGGAAAATCCTTATTCTCACCTCCAGGAAAGCTGTTCTTTCTGGCATTCTCAAACTAATGTGCATTCCAACTCACAGGGTCTGCAGTAAGCAGATGTGTAGTGCACAGTCACACTAGTAAATAGGAATTCATCTAAGCAGACAATGATAATAAGTAATAAATATGATTTGAAACAACAATCTCCTTGAATTCAAACTATTTCTTTTGTAACAGTTTGGTTAATTTGTTTATGAATTATCTAAAGGACTCCCTTTCACATTTTGACCCAAATAAGTCAGTAAAGTATCCTTGCTTTTCCTTTATTCATGTGGTGAATTTGCTTTTCATGCACCTGCTATTACTGTTGCATTTCACTGACAAGCAGAGGCAAAGCTTTTCTCTTCTGGAGAATTATTGAATTACATTTGTTTTCTCATGCTTTTTACTTGTCTCTCTGGAAAAATCTCAGGTTCACAGGCTTAATGCCTGAATGATCCACAGAGCCCCATTTCCTGCACATTTCAGTGCTTCAGGTAACAAAAGTCATCTCTCTCTGGTCTCTGAAGTGGAAAAGCTAACAGTTCCCCTTAGAATGAAAGAGGGCTTTTGTTCCCACTTTATTACTTATGACTAACATCGTTATGAAGGGTTTGCTGTTGCACCTCTGTCCTTGCTGCTGCTGCTGGGGTGTCTCACAGAGTCCATTCGTGGGCTCTTTTCTACACTCCCAGTAAATGTGCTCTTCCTGGCCTGTATGGAGACTGCATGGCACATGCCGTGTTTCAAGCAAAACCCTCACTTCTTTGGTGAGAGTGTGTGTCCAGATAACTGCTCCCTGCTTGGGGAGGGTGACCCCCACAACCTCAAAGGTGGGTTTTGGAAAGCAAAAGGTGCAGCTTTGGTCTCTGTGTCTGTCTAAGGCAAGAGTTATCGCCAATTCACCAGTGTCTGGAATTGCTTGTTATTGATTCCTGTACATTGTCTTATTTGTCTGAGACCTGCCCAGATGAGCAGCAGACACTTGAGAACTCTAAATACGAGTCAGCCACAGAGTTCAGAGATTAATCTGTTCCTTTGGGGTGCTGAGCAGCCAGCAATCCAAACAGCTTGTTGTAAGAGGCTTAACAATGCAGAACAGCTGATTTCAGACTCATCCATTGAAAACATACATTCATGTTGCTGGATGTTGGAATAATGCTAAATCACTTTAATCTAAACCACATTTGAATACAACTCCCACAGTTTAAAGGGCACTGAATTAATCTTGGAGTAACAGAGTTGCCTTGTAAAAGAAATTTGTGTGATGTTATAAGAAACTTATAAGAAACTTGACTGTGAAGGGAGCAGCTCTTTGAACTTGTAAACCCTCGCTGTTTAGAAATATATAGCTGCTTGAACACAAGGCTAAATGCAGCAGAATTCAAACAAACTATTCCCCTGCTTTCCCACATTTGAATGTGCTCATCAGTGAATATTTATGTACGAACCCTGTAGCAGACCACAGTCGTCATTTCTCAGCTGTCTCCAATTGGCAGATCGATGAAAAATTTGGTGCGCTCCCACTCAATTGAAAAAAGTAACTAACAGGCTGCTAGGTCGTTTTCTCTCAACATTAATCCATCATTATCACCTGAAATGCAGTACTTTGAAGACTGAGGAAGGTCCATATTTCAATTTAAATAATGCCTAACAGGTATAAGCTTGACATTTTCAGTTCCCACTAAAGCTTAAAGAGCTGACAACATTTTATTTTGATGAGAATATATCTTTTCCTCCTCAAGGATTTCTATACAAAGACCATAGGTAAAGATATGCCTTTATGCTAACCAGAGAAGAATCTAGTTCGTTATTCCGAAATGCCTTTATTTTGCAGGGCTTTCAATTACAATTGTGTTAGACTTCTTTTTCTGTTAATTTATAGGATTTGGATTTTGTTTGTTTGGGTTGCTTAATTGTTTCAGTTGCTTTTGTGTTTTGGGTTTTTTGGGGTGGGGGGAGGTTGGGGTTTTTTTTTTGTGATTGTAATGAAAATCTTCATGACCTTGAAAAAGGAGAATGTGGGTAGATAAAATACCTCCTTTGTTCTGGAAAGAAATGCAGGAATCTGGTTTTGCAGTAGCCAGATGGATTTTAGTGTGGATTTGTCACATAGCAAAGGGAGCTGGTAGACTCTTTTGGGTAAAAGAGTAGAAATGATCTCTGTGGAAATCCTTTCGGAGGTATAATGTGTTCTTCAAGCTTGTGGAGCGAGTCCTGCCCTGTGTGGACATCAGGAGTGTCACAAACAGAGAGACTGGGACGTTGCTGGTGCTCTGTACCCAGCAGGGGTTTGGAGAGGGATCCCACTGTACCAGGGTGCTCTCAGCCCTTCCTTGCCTCTCCCCCAAGGCACAAATGCATGCCAGGCGTAACACAGTTGCAAAAGGTTGAGAATGTCAGGTTCAGTCAGGTCTCAAGAACCTGCAGATGTTTCAAATCAAAATGTTACCTAAATAAGAATAATTAGGTGTTTGAGAGAATAATTTGGTCTGTACCCTTTGAATAGGAAAAACTATCTTATGTCTAACCCAGGCATTCTGTTAATCTGAACATCTTCAGCTCAAGATTCTTCTCATAAGTTATGTGGAGAAGAAGGCTGGTGGTTTTTCTCTGCAGCCATGATGAGTAGAATTTACTGCCTTAAAAACATCCAGACACAGAGTAAGGTGTTCCAAACAAATGTTGAGCAGCCTGTTTCCACTTGCTGGGCTGGAGTGCAGGCACTGCCCATGGGCTTTAGCCCCCAGCGCCAGGCAGGAGGGACAGAGCCACTCAGGCAGGAGGAGATCTGGGGCAATGAAATCCCGAATGCACTTCATTTCACCTTGGGCACGACAAAAGCACGGATTGCAGCAGCCAGGTGGACTCCAGTCTGAATCTGTCACGTAGGGAACATGGTAGCTCCTTTGCAGAGGAAGGAAGGAGCTGCAGCTGTTAGAGACCTGCTGCCTGAAAGGTCATGGGAGAAAGGGGAAAGCATTTCTACACAGCTTCCCACTCTTGCTGGGAGAGTCCTTGGAGCCACAGCCACAACTTTTGCTGCACATAATTCACTGTTCAGCTTCGAGGATTTTTTCCCTCCTCACTCTGCCATTCCTTAGAGAATCTACCTCATGCTGAGCAGTTTTGCAAAGTCAATTATTAACTATGCATTATTTCAAAAAAGTGCTTTGAAATAATTTCCTTTTACTTATTTTATAGAAAAGAGGGGGGAAAAAAACTTTTCCCACCAATTCGTCTCCTTTACTAACATATTTTGCATGCGATTGTTGTTTTATGGGATATTACACAGCTCATGAACTTTTGGAATAATTGGTAACCAACAGAGTAATCAAATCAGAGGCTATAAATAAAAGGAATTTTAAGGTACAAAATCTTCACTAAACCTGTCTCCTAAAACATTCAATTCTTTGATACATCTTGCCAGCTCTGCAAATTCTAATTTACCTGCTTTGGTCAAAATGGTTATTCATCAGAAAAATCTATTCCTATGGATAGCAGAATATAAAACGTTTTTAAACACATTGTGTTAATATCTTATGAACACACTGGATAAAGGATATTCTCAAAAGTATGGAGATAAACACAAAAATAACATTTATAAATAGAAAGGATGAAAGAAGACAGACAATTGAGCAAGAGTCTCAGTTTTTTAACCTGGAAGTTTCAGCTTCTTTAGAAGTTATTGTGGTATATTTTTCTGTCTTGCACAAGATGTAAAACATCACTAATCTGATTCTGTTTTTTCTACCCATCTAGATTTATACTGCATTCCTCAGCATGGTAGCTTAACCTTACTATCTCAAAGCTTTATATCTATTCAGATATATCATCATTAGGTGATAGGTGGCTTATAAAATAATATTCAGTAAGATGAATTTGTAGCTACATATATAATGATCTGATCCTTATGAGATACTATGGATTTATTTCCACTGTCTGTTTGTGGTGCACATGAGCTAAAAAGCTGGCAGTAAGCAATTCAGGACATTTAAATATAATTATAATTACATACTGAGAGGCATAAATATGTACATATTCAGATGCTGTCCTTTGAAGAAAAATGTTTCAGAGAAGTTGTTGGGCTCTCAGAAGATGAAGGAGACGGCCTAGTAAAAAGGATCAAGCTTAGGCTTGGAACCAATATTTTATGCAGAAGGAAACCCATGGATTTATCATATGTACATATATGTATAAACCCATATGTGTGTGTATCTTTAGATCAGAATATATCTTTATTTCCATGCACTGAAGGCAGGAGACACATCCAGGCAGGTAACATTGGCCAGACTTGTACTGATGCCCCGAGTGTCTGCCAAGCGAAAAGCTGCCAAGACTCCAAATCTCTGCCTCCCTCAGCCTCCTTGCCAGAAAGGACACACTGCTTGGAGTGACTCCTTGTGGTATGAGAGCTGAGACCCCTGAGGGAGTATCCATAGATATATCATTTCTATTCTTCCCACATGTTTTAAAATCCACACTCCAAACCCTTGTGCATTGTCCGTTGCTGTCCATCATTCACAACTAAGAGAAATGAAGGACTGTGAATAATGATAATGTAAAAAGCAGCAGGCAAATGTAATCTGCAGCAATACTGGATGGGGAGAAACATCTCTGACTGGATTTGGCTCGTCTTTATATGGGCTGCTATTAATAATAAATAAGTTTCTACTCCTTTGCCATGTGATAAGCATCATGTTCAGTATAGAGTTTCAAGATTTGGATCTGTCATTGAAACCTCCGAAACAATACGTACATGACCAGATCTGAACTCTTTGGATTGTTGAAATCCAACTGTTCTGGCAAAGTCCACTGCAGAGCCAGGTGCTGCTGCTGTGAGAGCAGCTTTTTACAGGCGCTCCAGGGGAAAAAGGTCACACTGGGCCAGGGTGCTTTTCAGTACTCAGCTTCCCTTTGGTAATATAGTTAGACATGGAGAATATTTAAACACAGTTTATGGCAACTGGCAAATCAATTGCCTTGAAATGATATGTATAACAAGGGAACTAAGGAAAGACTAAAAATATAATCCCTAATCTAAAGCATTTGACATGTTTTCTGGACAGTAGTTTGGTATTACCCAGATGTATGCTCACAGAGCTGTCTGGGCAAATCAAAAACATCCATCATACCAAAATGAGCTTAATTATGAAAGTTTTGCTTTTCTAGTCAAGCTTTAATTTCAGTTATTCCTGATTTCACATTACTTAGCTTCTCCTTTTACATTACATTCTGCTGCACATCCATCACGCTAAAGCTGTTGGAATGACAAAAGCAAAAAACCACAAAGCTGATTCCAAAAGATGGAGATGAAAACCTTCAAACCTCTGCATTTCTAGTGGAATGCATTCCTTAATCATTACAATATTTTTAATTTTTAAATTTATTGAAACGAGTATCACTGGGGTGGTGATAATCCCAAGGACATCTGAGAGCTACCAGCACCCCAGCCCGCAGTGGGCTTGGACAGACTGGCCTTAGTGTCTCTGTTTAGTCATGCCAAAACACTGATCCTCCTGAGGTGAACACTGGGATTCAATAGCCCACAAACAAACTCAAGAAGCCAGTGGCAAGATTATCTCTGCCCATAGCAATTTCTCATTCGCGCTAATTTTTTGTCCTGGATGGGGGCTACTCCTGTGCTGCAAAGAGGTTTGGGGTCAAACTCCTGCTCCTGAATGTTGGGGCTCTGCACCTCAGAGCCCTTGGGCTCTGTGGGAAGACATCTGCTTGTTAGGAAGCTTCACCACAGGCTGCCTCTGGTGTAAAACTTGGAAACAGTGTCATGCTGACTTTCTATAAAACATGAGGAGTAAAAGTAGATCATTCCAGGCTGATTACTCAAAGTTTTCCAGTTGCACAATTTAGCTTGATACAATCTATATTTACCTGTAGCCCAGCTCCTCTGAGACATTTAAAATGACATAATTCACCCACAGAAAACATTTAATATTGTTGCACATAGCTGATATCTGTATAACAGAAAAATTCTTTAATGGTACCTTCATCCTTTAAACAAGTTATAATTAGAATACCAGTAAGATCTTTTAGAATAGCTGTATTACTTCTATATCAATTTATTTCTAACTCAAGATGCTGCTGAAAACTCCCTTTGAAAATTCTGAGTTGAAAAATCCCTCACCACAAGGTGAAGAATATAATAAAATCAGCTTTAAGCAGCTCTGTCGTGCTTGCAAGTAATTATTTGCAGTGCCAGTTTGAGGCATTAGTGCCCAGGATGTCAACCTGGCTGGCACTGGAGTGCCCATCCCCACAGCAGCTGCAGAGAGTGGCTTATTGCCTTGGAGGGGCACAGTGGTGATGGTGGCCACTGTGACCTGTAAAAAGAGATTTGTGGGATGCTACCACTTGTTTGCTTCTCTCCCAAGTTTGGGAGGTCTTTGGCAAAGTCCCAATCAAATGCCAAGTTTGTTAATGTGAACGAATTGTGCCTTGAGAAGGAACAATCTAAGCATATGCATATATATATATATATATACACTCCCCAGATACTACTATTATTGGGAAATCACACAGAACTCAGATTCTCATCAGAGCGATGTCCTTGATGAGCTTTTCTAAATTTTTTTGCAAGTGTGACCTGCTAGGAGCCCACCTCTCCTGAGGTGAAGCTCATCATATCTGTTGGCCAGTAGCTTGCTGTCTTTACTGCTGTAGAGGAAATGGGAAACAGCTATTAACAGATTAATTAACAGATATGAACTTATACACCCCCTGCAGAGTTTTCAAGGAGCTGGGATTTACTACTGGTTACGAATAGGTGGTTATGCCCTGGTTAGTTGGTGCAAGATTTCAATTCAGTTTACTATTTCTAAGTCTTGTTTGGACAGTGATCGTTCTGCCCACGGTACTTGCAAAGGCATTTTATCTTTCTCCTGCTAATATTCAAGTAAGTTTATTTTTTAGTACTTTTCTATTTTGTGAAAATATAAATAAAGTAGGATGAACATAGGTTTTCATTCACAAAAACCACATAGAGCATTTATTTCACATTTCACATCAATTTGAGGCGAAATATTGTTTCTGTAATGAAAATAGTTATTACACCAAGCAAGGTTGAATGGTGCAGTTAGCCTGATGGGCTTCAGGGTAAGTGACTTCTCAATATTCATTCTAATTAATTCCCATGAATAGTTAAACAGAGCTCAAGGCAGCTTTAAAGTAGTTGGGTGTCATATTTGCTGTGAAACCTTTGAAATGAGAACCTGTGTCCTTCAGGACAGTGAATGGAAGACATCACCCTGCTTGCCACTCTGACACCTTATTTGTAACCTAATTCTTTTAATTAATTTCTAATTCTATTTTCTGCTTTTGTGAAGAGCTAGCCACTGTAACTTAATATGTATGGTTTTATTACTAGTGCTAAACTTCCCCTGCCCAATAAAAGCTGGACAGGTGGCTAGTCACCATTTTATGAGCAGTTAAACCATTTAGCACATCGCCACTAGTTTTGCATTAGCACCAACCCTGGGATTCATTACATGGTTCAGCAGTACAGAAACCTAATGCATTATGGCCCAGCAGGGTTCACCTCAGGCTGAGTTCTGCTTGATTTTTCACTCTTTGTACAGATGCAAAACCTCAGCCGTCCTGCAAGAGACATGGTTGTAGCAGACAGCTTATCTTTGGACCATCTCTGTACATTTGCAATGAATCCATTTGGTGAAAAGTGCTAAATGCCATTTAGCAGAATCAAACCACCATCCACTCCATGAAGGTACAGACACAGCCTGGGTGTCTGATGTGCAGCCCTTGCTGGGAGAGTGTTTCCCCTTCTGGACTAGTTCAGGGTAGGATGTAAAAAAAACAAATCTCAAAAACACAGAATGGAAAAAATAAAGACAAGAAAGTGTTGATGTTCTCTTAATCATTTGCTCCCCTCACACACAGCGATGAAGCTTCCAGCACTTACTGCAAGACTCTGGGATGGTGTTTGTCATGTAGATATGCAGCCATTAGAAATATGAGAACCATCTGGTTCCTTTCTCCTTGGAGAGCAAACAGCTATCTGCCAAGGTGGGCCAGAGTCAGATGGATTATTTCAAGATAAAAGGCTTGTTTTCTTTCTGTAATTTCTCTCAATCACACAAAATAACTGCATCTATTTATTTTTTTCCCTGCTGTTACTAAGTATATCTATATGATATACTCTTTCTGCTCTATCTCTTTACCCTTTTCAGCCCTCCCTTCTCTTTCACCATTTCCATTTAATTTTATCTGAGTTCAATATTTCCCTCTGAGAAAAGCAGCAAAATAGCCATGTGGTCAAATTGACAGTAAAGATTAAACTTAATCTCTGAACTGAATTTTTAAGAGTATTTAATGAATTTCTGACAGAATGGTTAGGATTTTCAAAGAAAGCTGCCTCTCAAATAAGGTTAAAAAAAAGGGAGGGGGGCAGGTATAATTCTGGAACAGATGCTGCTTTCTGATGAGCCTCTGTCATGAAGAAAGAGCAATTTTTTCAGAAACAAGACAACTTTTCAGGGCAGTGTCATTCTTCAAGATGACTATATGGATACTCGTATACACAAATGTGGTCTAAGAAATAATTTTGTCTTAATTTTTTCCAAGGGGAAGTTTTGAAACTTGCAGAATTTCCTTTGGGATTTTGGGGTTGAATCTGCTTCCTCTGAGGCTCCTTTGGTGCTGCTGTGTTACTTCATCCCCTGGCAGCCCTGTTTTAGGAGAAGCTCAGCCACGGGCACAGGACTGTGGGACAGCAGCAACATCCCCCCGGCAACCCTGTTTTCTGGAGAAACAAATGACACAATGCCCAACTTCCAAGACACTAAAAAAAAATCGATCTCCCTGGCAAGCAGAAAACAACAGCTTACAAGTTAGAAATATATGTATTAACTTTTGATTCCTTGCTGCTCAAACATACTTTGGGGTTTCATTTAGCCAGAGCTCAACTGCTGGTTGTTTATACAGGCTACTGGCTGTTTACATTAGGTCAATACACAGGACAGGCTGTTTATACCGGACCAGCAACAAATTCCACAGCACAGGCTGTGTCTAGCACTGCTGCTTTTTGTATGTGCAGAGCTGGGAAGAAATAAAAAATATGGATCTGAAAATCAACAAGCAACAAAGCCTCCTATGTATGGAGTATTCCTTGCCTCAGAAGTCACCAGCACCATCACTATTTGATGTTCTTTTCAAAAATGTACAGCACAGGGAATAAGATCAGCACAATAAAAATGGCAAATGATGAGGAAGAGCCAAGAAGAAAGTGAAAGGTCCCAGCTGATGTTTGTCTCCATCTACAGGGTCACAGAACACACATTTGTGAGCACTTGGTGCAGTTGCACACGCAGGTTTGCAGTGCACTTAGCTCACAGTGCAGCTGGTTCCAGCTCCACAAATGCAAAGCCTCCCATATTTAATTGGAATGTTTCTCATCTGAATGACTTCATGGGCTGCTCTGACAGAGCTGTGTACAGAGCTTGATTCTCCTGTCCTGGGTGAGCAATGCTGTTTGCACCCTTCATGTAGCTGATAAACACTTGCAATGCTGCTAAGAGCTCCTTGGCTGCAGGTCCAGGGGGTCCTGTCGGGCTGTGGGACAAGGTATGTTTCTGTCCTGCTGCTTTCTGCAGTGCTCCTGAGTTGAGCTGACAGAGTCCATTCCTATGGGAGCCACACAAAATGAAGGATGTTGAACCTGATGATCTTAAAGCTCTTTTCCAGCCTAAATTATTCAATGTTTTTCTTTCTTGCACCCCAGCTCCCACAGACCACCATGACATTCCTCCTCTGTTTCTGCACTTTCCCACTTAGAGCGCTGCTGGAGAGAAGACAAGGGGGAAAGCCCATCTTTAACTTGCTTCTCTTGCTGGTCCTAGTAAACTTGTCAAGAGAAGTGCTGACTGTCCAGATGCTGCTGGGGACCTTAATTCTGTGCTGATTGTGTGTGGATCCTTAAAGATCAGAAATACCTCTTTATTTCTGGGAAATGCAAGCTTGATTTTCTTGCACACTTCAGCAGTTTTGTTCTCGTTTGACATCTAACTCTAAATGCAATTTGACTTCCTTTTGATTTGGGACCTGTGGCTGCCTGTGTGCATTCCCAGCTGTGTCCCTCAGGAAGAACACAATGAGAAAGGGCAGAAGGTTGAGTGATACCCACCCAAAAGGGAATGTTTTCACCTCCTGCTAGGCAGCTCTGGGCCCTTAACAGCTGGTGAAGAGAATTTCCCATGGGTTGTTCTTCCAACAAAAAGAAATGTGCAAAAAACATGTGACAAGGGTCTCATCCCACCTCATCTGTGGGCTATTGATTACAAAGTAAGCCTAGATGTGTAGAAGGATTAGGAATCTGGCTTCTCAGTGCCTAAGAAAAAAGAGGATTTTCCTTTCCAAGCGCATATATGCCTACGTTCACCAGCCTCACCAGGGCTACCAAGGAGGGTAGCAGCAACTGAGTTTTGTGAGGATGCATGCACAATTTCCATGAGTTATAATGTTAATGCCAGTTTTTGGTAATAAATGAATTAATAGCTCCAGGAGGATGCAACTGGTTTAGCGTTATTAACTATTTCCACCAGGAACTGGAAGCCTTTTGGGGGACCCCATGCCTCCCCTGGAGCTGAGATATGATTTAATGGACTGTCTCCTCTCAGGGTTGGCTTACACTTAATTCTGAACAAGAAATTATTGCCATGATAGTTTTTCTTCTTTTCCTGCAGTAATATCACCAGGATGAATTTAATATAACGTCAAGGTTGTGGTGAGATTTTATGTTTCAAGTGTGCCTTTTTTCAATGCCCCATCACTATAGTATTGGGTTAAAAAACACCTTATTTGGCAGATCTCTCCAAGTAAAATAGTTTTTCTTTACCTACTCTTCTTGTGGCCATGCTAATAGTCTGAAAACTCACCATCTTGTGTCATTGAAATCTTCCAGTTAAATGATAAAAGGAGATTGCTCATGAAACAGGCAATGTTGGACATATTCCTGACAGTTGCACAAGAAGGAACTGAAGCTTGCAAAGAAACAGAAGCTCTTAAATTTTGGCAGCATTCAGTAAACTGCCTCCCATTAATAAATAACTGACATAATTTCCAACTTTTTACTCCTTTACAGATGCTTTTTGCTTGGCAGCTGGCCTCATCCCAACAAAGTCAGGAGTAAAAATTCATGATGATTTCAGCTGGCCAAAGGGTCAGGAGGCTGAGGATGGATATCTGGATGCCGCAGCACTCTGAGGAGAGCAGGGAGCAGCAGCCTCCCAAGAAGCCTCTGTGAGCAAAAAGGTTCAGTCAGATCTTCCTTAAAAGTTTTTCTCTGCTTTTTAATCTTCGGCATAGGTGCACTCTGTGAGAATCTGCTTCCAGTGCTGCTTCACAGACTCCCTTTGCTCGTGTTTCACACTAAGGAAAACAAACTCCATGGTAGGTGGCAGCTGTGTGGGTCAGGTTTGGAGGGGCTGTAGAATGTGCATCCAGGCTAATCAATACTTGCCTGAGGGGATAAAGCAACTGTGCCGCGCTTTACCACACCCCTAATTGAACCCCATCAGCCCAGGAATAGACAGAGAGGTAATGCTCTTGTTTAGCTGCATTTGCACTGGGACTGCATCCATCTCTCAGCCCCTGCTGCCATCAGTGGGGAGGAGTTGTGCCCCTTGTAGCTTATAAACCCTATAGCTGTTTGGAGCATAGAAAAAAAGTCCCACCCCAGTATTTAAGCCTCAAATTGTAGCCCTGGCAATGTTTGTTTCAGAGGTGGAAGGCAGGCAGGAGTGCACACAGGCTTGTGGAGGGACCCTGCTTTTCCCTGAATCTCAGAGCACATCTCAGCAGCGTGGCACTTACTGGTAAAGACCCCGGGGAATCTCCTCTGTGCTGTGCAGGAATGGGCCTGCCCCGTTCAGGGAAGTTTGGGATAACTCAGGATTTGAAGCATCTTAGGCTGAAGCAGAACTTTGCCTTTAGGAAAGGCGCTGCTGCTTGATAGGGCTCTGTGCCTGCCTGTGTAATCCAACTGCTGCACTGGTTTTCCAGCAACAACTTTAAATGCCATTCATCAATAAATCCATTGGGCTGCTCGGCTTGTATTACATGCCACTGATTAACTACCATTAAATTAGCAGTTAGTGTAATCAGATATAAACATTCCTTTGTGGCTAAGCTGTTAAACTTTTTTTCCTTTTTACAATTGCGTGTAACACATGTCGGCACGAGACAGGCTCAGTAATTTCACATTACTGCAGCTAAATTATGTTTGTGGGCTCCAGAAACGCTTCTGGTGCTACCAGGCTCGTAAACACCTACCTGGCAGGGAAAGGCTGCAACTTCTGCCCCAGAGCATTCAGGGTTTAACAGGATTCGACGTAGTACAGTGAGTGGATTTATTACATAAATATGTGCCTGGGCTATGGGCAGGCGATTGATAGGAGTTCAGAATTTGATTTCCTGGCATTGACTGCTGACTTTCACCCTGGGTCACATTATTAATTGGTGTAAGTCAGCATCTCACTGGCTACAGGGAGACATGAAAGAAAGGTGGGTGGTAGCAGTTTGAAAGGAGAGGGGTGTGACTCCATGTGGCTTTCAGCTCTGAGAACTCCAGGCTGTTGTAGTCAAAAGTGGATTTTCGTTTTTCAAAAGGAGACATTTCACAGGAATTGATTTGTATTTTATGTGTAGTTCTGTTCCCTCTCCATTGCTAGGTTTCCTTGTAACTCTTAGAAATTAAATACACAGCTGCAGTCATTCTTATGCACCTGTACAATACAGAACATAATGGAAATTACTACTGGAAGCTGCTATTTCAGTGCCAGTGGTACATCATAAAAAAACACCCACCAGCATCTGTGTCCCTATTATTGCCTTTTGCACACTCACAGTGCAAGAAAATAGCTTGAACTTGCAGCCCACACAGAGAACAGATAATCTTCAGACAAAAACATTGGTAGAACATAATTTTTTCAAATATTTGGGTGGTGGTTTTTGTTGTTGTTTTGAGATTTATTCTGATGATGTTTTTATTGTTTAGATATCACTGTATCACCTTTTAGAAAAATGCTTATATACTTTAAATTATATATGTGCATGATCATAGGTGAAAATTTACACCAAGAGTCTAAATAACTTGGGAGCTGGAAATCAAACTATTAGATTTGCTGTTTTAAAAATTCAGTTTTGTCTCTTTAAAAAATATGACATTAAAAGCATTCAAGTTATTGAGAATTATTTTCTTTTTTTTAATTTTAGTTGTACTGTTTGGAAGAACTTTATGGATTGTTAAACTTGGATAATATGCTGTGTTTTGCTCTCATGGAAACCTGTAGTTTCTCCAACTATGTTCAGAGAGCTTCCTGAGTCTTGGAATGGGAAAATAAGAGAATTCAGCTTAACTGTGTGTTGTTTTACATTATGTTTGACTATTTGACAAAACTTATGATACAAATAAGCTTGGTTTCTAAAACCTAACAGTGGGTTGCCCTCCAAATATATTCTCCCTCGCTCTATGAGAAATGGAAATTTATATGGCTGCTCTTAATATTTTCTTCAGGGGTGCAAACCTGTAGAAACTGGATTAGTGTGTTGACTCCTTCAATTAACTTTAATCTAATATCCTGCCTATTTAAATTAGTGTAAACATTAGTGTATAGGGTTGAGGGAAAGAGTTGAACTGAAAAAGATTTATTTAAGGATTAGTGTAGTAGCTAAATTAGAATTAAATCCAGGAAGTAAACATCCCAGCAATGCAAGTTGTGGGAAACAAGAGACCACAGCAAAGATCAGTGGTTTGAAACAATAATGTGCCACCATGGGAAGAGAAAGGAAGAAGGGGAGAAACAAGTAAATCAAGCATTACTGTACAAATAAGACTCTAAGCCTATTACTGCCACACAGGTTGTGGGGAAACTCCCAATAAAATGCAATGGAAAAAGAACTTTTATTCTTTTTGGCTTTCTCCTTGATTTGCTCGGTTGAATTACACTGTGGACTGAAATGTCCACAGCAATTAGATTAAAAGGATAAATTTGCAGAAGAATCCCTGAAGGTACAGAAATTATCACATTTGCTGGTATCAGATTTGCTACTACATCTACTGAGGGTTTGGTAGGCTTCTTGGATAAGAAAATGAGAAAAAAAAGCAATTCACTCTCTGTTAGGCTGCACTGGGAACTAGATTTGCCTGGGATATAGAAGCATGAGTGCTTTCCCAGACCTAGCAGAGATTTTATCTCTGTTCTGTCCATGGCAATGCTCTCAGGGCCACCAGCACGCAGCCAGCCAGGACTGGCTCAGCAATACCACACTTTGCTGTAGAGAGGTGGGGTCAGACTCCTCTCCCAGGTAACAACGGATAGAACAAGAGGAAATGGCCTCAAGTTTTGCCAGGGAGGTTTAAGCTGGATATTAGGGACATTTTCTTCACCAAACGGGTTTTCAATGACTGGAACAGGCTGCCCGGGGAAGTGGTGGAGTCACCATCTCTGGAGGGGTGTAAAAGACACGTCGATGTTGCACTTAGGAACATGGTTTAGTGGTGGACTTAGCAGTGCTGAATTGAGGATTGGACTCAGTCTGAGAAGTCTTTTCCAACTTTAACAATTCCATGGTTCCATTAAGCACCTCAGACTGCAGGAGTCCTTGGTGTGCCAAAGTCTAAAAGGAGAAGACTGCATTCTCAGACTATTGAAAGCTGCCTTCCAGATTTCAAATAAAAGCACTAAGCCTGCTCTTGATATTTATTTTGTGGTACTTGCTTGGATATAAACATGCTATTTATTGAACTATCACTTTTGGACCTGAATTATTTTTGCAGTTTGACTTGCATGTCAAACTTGCATGTGCCCATTTGATCAAATGTTACTGATTTGATGACAAAAAATCTGACAAAAATTCAGCCTGGGGTAATATGACTGGAGGATGTTCTGGCTGACTGATTTATAAATTAGATAAGGGCTTGTTTTTGCACTAAACACAGTTTAAACTGGATTTCTTCCTCTGTATCAAACAGCCCTAGTGAGATATTCCCTTTTACCACTGGCCTTTCTTGGCAGAAAAATCAGCCCACGGCTACAGTTCTGCTGAGGAGCACAGGAGCCCTGTGTTAAATGGTGCTCTGCCCATCAGCAGCCAAGGCCACAGCACTCCAGCACAAAGAAGAGAAAGGTTTGCATCTGCAGGCACCCAGCACGTGTGGGGCAGCCTCTTCCAGCAGAACATACAGATTGTTTCCCAGCCACGTATAGAACTCATTTTTTAAAATTGTTTTGGCAGTTCCTTTGCGCTTTATACCCCCAAAAGACTGAAATGATCCAGCCAGCTTATTCCAAAGGAAAATGTCTGAATTTCAGTTCCTATGAGCGATTGTCTTGTAAAGGCAGGCAGCTTAGCATTTCATCTTTTTGACTAAAGCAGCTTTTAACAAGCTTGTTCTTGGCACAAGATTTTGGACTTAACCATGACTGAAATACATCATGTGCCTTAAGAGCATGCTTTGTGTGAACTGCCACCCTGCTTGGCAGGGGATGTAAAGAAACACTGGCTCTGGGGTGATCTGAACCCTCATGGTGTGTCTTCTGAGAGGTCAGCAGGGAGAAGTCACTCTTCATGGGACTTTTCTGCTTGCTGGGCCTGGGAGAGAGTTTACTGGGCTGTTACTTCACAGGACACAGAAAACTCACTCCACAAATTAGTAATCCTTGGTCTAATCTTCTTCTCTGCCTGAGAAGAGGAACACTCTGAATACCCTGCCAAGCAAACCTTCCACAGTCCCTTCTGGATGGGTGTGGATGGCAAACACGAATGCAACAACTCCATGTTCCTCACTCACCTTAAAAGGCACAGCCACATCAGCAGTGTTAAAGATGAAGCAACAAGGTCTCTGGGTAAATGCTCAGTCTGAGTGTGCTAATAAGCCTCCCCAGCCATGTAATTCAAGCTTTCTTCTGCCTGACACCTATTTCAGCTGAGCTGCTTGGGTTTAAGGCTCCATGGTATTTTTAATAACGTTGCTTGACTGGCCCTTAGTTAAATGGGTGCCACTGTGGTCCTGGGGTGTCTGAGCACAAATTGTGCAATGGAAGTGGTGTGTTGGGGTCAGAAGGGTCAGTACCCACCCTTAGGGCTGGGAAGTCCTCCTGTCCCCCCTACCCTGCAAAGGCTGTGCTGGCCCAGCCTGGTGCTGGGAGGCACCCACTGCCCTCGCGTCCGGCCACGAACACGAGAGAGAAAGCAGCATGGACAGAGAGGGTGGAGGATGGGGCATATATCTCACCCTAATCACCATCTGCTTTAGGGCTTTGTTGCTCTTTTTCCCCAGTGGATGGTGCCTCACTTTGGTGCTAGTGCCCCTGGGTCAGCAGGGGCACTACTATTGAGATCTTCTTCAAGCTAAGCAGGTTCAAATTTTTCTGACAGTGTAGGAGATCTTGGGTCTTTTATGAGAATTATTTTATCAGATGCTGGTGAAGAGAGGTCTTGTAAGACACGCATGAAGTGGACCCAGTGTATGCAGAAAGGGCAAAAATCTGTCCATGGATCAATTTTCAGTAAGTAATGGAACTAATTTAAGTCTGCTTAATCGTGTTACCTTGGAGTTCTAGAGAGTTGCAAGAGGCCCCATAGTTTCAGACTGGGTATAAAGAGAGAGAACAGAGTGCTATTTCAAGACTAAATCCTCCATGCCTATCTCTGAAAAATCAGATCTGAAGAGGTCTCAGATGGAGTATTAACCTTGAGATGTTCACTGGACACACTGGGCCAGTCTGGACCCATTTGCTTGTCCTGACATCCCCCCAGGAACATATACATTGGGAGTTTGTATTATCCAGAATAACAAGAGTTTGCTGTCTCTACTAGTGTCTGCCATCTCACCAGCTTTACAGTAGCCTGGCAAAAGGGAACTTTTGACTTGCAGAAACTTTAAGCTAAGCTGGGTTCACCAGCTCTGGTTGGTACTTGCCACCATGTGGCCCCACCAATGCTTGTGCTGGTGGGGAGGGCAGCAGTGAGGAGAGGTGGCTGGGGCAGGGGAAGGAATTACTGCCCCAGTGGCTGGGCTTGTCTATGCTCATTCACAGAGATTACAAAAATGATGCCTTGATGCAACTCAGTGGAGTTTTTTCAATTGACAAAAGATTTTTGGAGCAAGCCTTTGTCCAGGATGAGCAGGGAAAATGCCAATTTACATGTGATGTCTTACTGCCCATTGCAATGAATCCTGCTTGTAAAGAAGAGATCGTATCCAAGCAGTGGTTTCCTCCCCTTGTCTAAATGAATTCAACTGCTCAGCTTCCATTTCCCCATCAGAGCTCCACATCAGCCAACCCTGTTTGTGCAAAAGCCAGCAAGCATATTTCAGCCAGTGTGGGGTATTAATGCAGGAAGCCAGCACTGGGTTGGTTCTCCTTGTTCCTCTTGCTATAGAGTTTCACAGCCTGGGATATTAGTAAATATTTATGTTTAATTACTTTCACTTAAGAAAAACAACCACAGCCAAGAAAACTACAGAGCAATTTAATGGGTTTTAACTTGCTACACTAAACTGCCTTCTTAAACATAATGAGTTATATGAAGTCATCCGGTTTCAGACTCTCTTAAAGAGGTAATTTAATTCAAATAAGGTTGCGTATTACTAGCTCCAGTGTCTGAAAACATTTACAGTGCCAGTAACTGTTCCATTGCCCTGAGTTATTCTGCAGACTGGGAGACAATAACAAGCTAAGCTTAGAGAAGCGTGCTGTGGTTTGGTGTAACTGATAGATGAAATCGCTACATTCATTGCCTCAGGCGAGAAGTGCCGGGAGAGTGTGCTGGAGTCTCCTTTTACGTAAGACAGTCTGTGTTAATACCAAAACAGGAAAGTAAATATGATGTTAGCTGCTCAACAGCATTTAAAAAAATATTTTCCATGAGAAAACATCTTATAAAAGGGCTTCTTCCTTCTGGTTCCTAGATACCAGGCTGCCTTTCTCATATATGGTGATTAGATTCAGGTGTATGTCCTTTGGTCCATTGTTGCAGTATAACATAAAGATGTTTCTGTTCCCTAGCAGCACTGCAGAGCTCATATTCAGGGAGAAAAGAAGGGGAATGTTGGGTTACCTACACAACTCCATTTTTTTCCCTGACAGGTACCTAACAGAAGAAATTAAGAAATACATGTACCATTCCACCCATAGATCCCCATAGATAGCTGCTGAACTATATGTAAGATTAGAAACACCCACGAGGGACTTTTTCCCCTCAGAAGATAAATGATTATCATTGGATTGAATTTGGCAGTTAAGAGTCAGAAGGCCTTGCCACAAAAGCTATAAAACTTTGTGAGGCTTTCAGTGTCCTTTAAATGGTCTTCTTTTAAGGTAATTGCACACTCTAAAGCTCCTTATGGGGCTTAAAGGCTTTATTTGCCAGGACAATTGCACACCTTGTGAAAAAAAGTCTGCAATCCAAATCCCAAGCTAGATTCTGCCAACTTTCCAGATGTTGGTAGTTAAACTTGCAAAAGCTGCTGGATGTTGATTACTAAGTGTGTAGCCTGCATGTATGCCTGTCAACATGGCAGACAGAAGATACTCAGGGAGAGCCCCTGTACTCCAGATATATTTCTAAAGTTGGATGCACAACCCACTCCTCACAACTTTGCTCCTCTGTTAAAAGCACATGTAATGACTGCAACACTGAAAAAAGATTACTGTCCTAGAAAGTGCTGCAAGTGCAACATTCCCCACACAAAACCACTGCCATCATCCTTTAGCTGCCCTCCATGACCAGCTGAGGAGATAATACTTTACCAGATTTTGAACAGGACTTGTGAGGGCACACAACACTCAGTGGAACCAGCCTTGGCTTCAGAGCTTATGAGGTCCCAGTGAAATCACAGTCCAAGGTTATTTAACACCTTGTTTTCCAGTCATCTCCTGGTTCACCATTTCCCATCTATTACCTGAGAACATTCTAATTCCTCTTGATTAATACTCCAGCCTTGGAGCAATTCAATGCCTTTCAAGATTACTGATTGAAGAGTGAACCATTGATCAGTCTTTGTATGGGTAAAAACATCAGCTTTTGGATTGCTTACAGTCCTCGAAGATCATCTCGCAGAATGGTGAAGGGTTTCCTTCCAATACTTGTGGGATAGGGACTGCATCCTTGCTGGAGTCATGCAGCATCTGGCTGAATGGAGCTGTAAGTGTGCAGGCACTGCAAACTACATGACTGTTAATTTGTTCTGAGTGCAAGCTCTTCATGTCCATTCACATTCAGCTAGCTCTGATTGCTGATTAATTATGTGCTTAAAGTTTTACTCTTGTAATACAAAAGTCACCCCTGGGAGAACATTGCTGAACATGCTTGATGAATGTACAATCTTTTCTTTAAAAGAAGCCATGTACAAAGTTGCTCAGGTGTTCTTACAGAAGACTTCTGATAGGATTATAAGTGAACATACAGCAATGGAAAAAAAAATATTCATTAGAAGGGATTACATTTAAACCTTTCAAGATGACTGATGTATTTTCTCTTTTAACTCTGACTTGAGTGAGCTGTTGAATGGAGTTCAGAGATTATTTCTTGTCAGAACCTATCAAAAAACCCTGAGATCACTAAAGCATTTGAGCATGTTGAGCATGAAATTTTCATTGCCCTCTATGGTGCATTTTAACTATGTCTAAAAACCAGTATTCACTGCTAAGGGTACTTAGTCATCTTTTAGGAGAACTAATTTCATTTAAGCTCATGGTCAGTAATCAGTCTGGAAGTGAAACCATTAATTTTAATGCAGCAAGTGCATGTATACATTAAATTTTATTGCTTTGTCTGAATTTAACAGGGCAAAAGTAGGGCAATTTCAGGTCAGTGTAAAGTTGCAGGTGCCTGTAATTTACTGCTCACTTCTTAAGAAAGGAGAGCTCAGTGTTTCAAACATTTAGTCCTGCATATCAGTGAAATAAATTTCTATTCTGTGTATTTCAGGAAGATTCAAATCAAGCTTTTGGACTGTACCAGTTATGTGTGGGGACCCTTTCACCTAAAGACACAACAGACTCGAGTGTGTGCTGCAATTACAACCAGGAACGACACAGATTTCATGAGCCCTGAAACTTGCTACCCAAGCTTGATATACGTAAAGATCTATTGAGCCAACTATAAATACATTAAAGAAAGCATAATAATAAGACTGCAACCAAAGCCAAGAATATTTCCGTTTTTTCAAAAGCTTCCAAACATTTTATATGCTGCAAGATCATGTGCAGACTCAAGGCATCACATTTCAAGTTAAAGTCAGGCATTCATCTGTAACTTTGAATATATGGGTTGGAATCAAACACAATATTTTCACGTTACTTGAGTTTAGGCTTTCTTTGTGTTTTTATGTTTCTGTTCAAAAGAAAGGAAATCCCTGATACCAAGACAAGTAATCTGTGTTCTGAGCCAATAAATCCTCAGGGAATTTGAAACAGGTAGATTGTAGGAGGCCCTTTTTGGAGTCTGAAAGGCAATGGGTGACATTAGACTGATCTTAATGAGAGTTGCAGGTACTCAGCTTTTAGGAAGAGGTCATTTCCTGTGTGTTGGCACAATGACAAAGATGGAAGATTGAATGGTTCTTCTGATTCACAACTCAGTAATACAGACTTCTTAACTGGAAACAGCTGAAAAGATACCCTTGGAATGCTCTTGGTGCCCTAACACATCCTAAAAACTTAAGGCACATCTCAACATCATTAAAATAATAGATGCAAATAAGAACCTGCTAGCTGATAATCAACAACAGCTCCTCTCCCAGTCCTTATTGATGGGTTTCATGTTCAATGCAGATATCCTGTGGCTTTGTTGTCATCCTGACTGCAGGAAAAAAAAAAGAAACAAACCCAAAACCCCCAACCACCAGTGCCAGTGCATGTCTTTGTATCTAATTCTAAAAAGAATAATTGAGCAGGTGGAGACTGAAGAGCCTGAGATATTTCTCTTAGCCTGCTGGGAAAGCGGAATTTTGACAACATGTCCAGCCAAGGGCTGGGCCTAAACACCATCTAAAATCTCCTAAACTTTCCTGTTTGTCTCTTGACCTCTGTTTTCAGCCACAGCCAAGTGATTCAATACAAATTCCCCTGAACAAACATGCAAGTAAAACTAGGTATACATTGGAAGTGGATTGTCATTAAGGTTTAAGGCTGTCAATAAGACCAGCACAGAAATGTTGTTGGTCTTATTGACAACGGAAAATGTTATTATTAGACCCCAAAGTCTTCAAGGGGATGTGTGAGAAGAAAGGCTAATATCAGGGGACCAGTCATCTGTTCCTAGCTGGCTTTTAATTCCACTTAGCAAACATGAATGATTTTGAGTGTTGAATGAAGAAGCAAGCTACAGAACCTGCACCAGGCATTTAAACTACAGCTGGCTGGAACACGATTTGCCTGAAGGCAACATTTTTAAGTTCAAAGGTAAACATTTGGCTTTTTATAGAGAAAATTAGTTGTACAACATATTTGATTTAGTATACTGCTACCCGGTCCAACTTTTAATTGAAATGTATTAAAAAAATAACCCTTCTTTCACTGAGAGTGTGCAGTTTCCTAGAGAGCTGCATACTTGCTAGTAAACATCGGTCCTCTGGGCCAAGTCTAGAAGACAGAGGTCAGAACTTCTATAACTTAATATTTTCCAAGGCACTCTAAAGGCTTCCTATTACCTTCCCATGTAAATTGGTTACAGCCAGCTCCAAAGAGGAGCTCTCCTGCAGGACTTTGGCCATGCTTGTAAACTGATAAAAAACCTCCCCCTGGAAAACTCCCCTGGTGAAGCTTATCATAATATTTTATTGTCTTCGATCTTAAGCATATACCCAGGGATCCTTTCTGGCAAAAACACAGGCAATAAATAACACTGGGGAAGGAGAGGTCTATACATTGAACTTATTAAGCAGTTATGGTGGCATTTTGTAGCTCTTCTTGCTGTTGAACTAAATGGGGCTTTCTAAGACTGCTCCAGTGTCAGCACAAACTTCCCTGCAAAGCTGTCACATAGCATTTGCTTGCAATTTTGGACGTTTTGGTATGACCTGCTTAGGTTTTATTCCTCATAATTGTGGGGCTTTTTTCATTTAAGTAAACTTTTTAAAAGTGAGGAAAGCCTATGCTGTACAATGAGGTATTGAGAACCATGTGTTCCATGGTACAGAAAGATATGTTATGATTCTTATCTTTGTGAGACTGTGAAAAAATAGTTCTTTGTCCTCAAACTCATTAAAAAGTTATTTAATAAAGAACTTGAAACCATTATCAATATTTACAAAAGAAATGCTTGAGAGCTGAGTTATGTGTTTTGAAATTCACAGAAGGCTCAGTGCATTGAAGCAACAATATATGTGATAGGAAGTATAGCTGACATTTTCCAAATATAAAAACCAGATGATGGAAGGTTTAATTTCTGTGAATTGGAGCAGTAGCTGAAAGCCTAATAATCTCTCAGGAATATTTTCAACCCACTGAGGTGCTCAAATAATATAAAATTCTCAGCATATTTCTCAAAGAAGTCGAGATCAGTGTGATTTTTCAAGATTCAGAAGTGGCTCCAGAATTAAGCTAGATTTGAGGATTAAAAAATTTTTTAATATTTCTTTTGGGGGGAGAGGGGTGGAGAGGGAGTGCGTTGTTTTATTTTTCACCTATAATATGAAGAATCCTCAGAAATTCCTTTAACCCTTGACCCAGGGGTGCCCAATCCCTATTGTCAGGTCAGCCTCCACCAGCCAAGAGGGCAGGGTGCCCCTGCTCCCGTGGCCATGTGCTAAGCCATGGAGGTGTGAGCACCCTGACTCTGCAGCCAATTCAGGGCTTGGCTGGCCTGGCAGAAACCCACTGGGCATCTGCCCCCATCTGTGAGTCCGTGCATTACCTGTCCTAAAGCTGACACCAGCAAAATGGGCTTCAAAGCCACCTTCTGTGTTGTTAGACCTGCCCCAGGTGCTGGAAATGTGAATGCTGTGTGTCTGTTTTTTTAATTCATATTTGAATCAAGGAATGACTAAAGGCTTTTATGCAGCAACTGATAAAAAGTACTGCAGTACAGAATAATTCTGTAATGATTTTTAATACTCAGCCTATTATGAGTACTCATGGTGGAGGGAAACTCATCATGTAGTCTCCTGCCAGAGTGCCCCAGTAAGAAATGAGGGACAAGGGATAACTCTGATCCCTCTGGGATTTAGATATGTAGGTCCTCTGGATTGCAGGACAATCCTAAGCACCAGGATTGGAATCAGGACCAAAAATACTAAGCACCAAGTTAGGCAGTAACAACTTGGGCATCAGGTCTGTACATGTGATGCCTTTTACCCACTTATACTCACTCTGACTGAAGGCATACTTTTGTTTGAGAAATTCCCATCTGGGGTCCAACCACACACACAAATATTCAATTAGTAAAAGCAGTTTTGTGGGATATTCATTCACATGATGTATGACAATCCCAAACTGTTTGTGAGGTTGTTTAACATGATGCAATTGGTTTTTATCAATGATGCAGTATTCATGTGAGTGTACTTCATTGCTTATGCTAACAGGGCTATATGTTCCCTAAGTTATGCCAACAACTGATTCAAAAATACTCAAGCAAAAGACAAAAAGCTCCACATAATTTATTTCTCATTTTTAATTTCACACAAGGGACTTTTAATTTATACTTTATCAGGCTTAAAAATGGTCTAATTGGGATATAGAGATGGAAAAAGGGTCACAAAGTAGATGCAATGACCAATATCATACCTAAAGGCAGGAGCCTGACCACTGAGTGCCAAAAGTTTCCATCTTGGTCAGTGTATACTCTCAGTCTGAGCTTTAAGCAGTAGTTGAACGAAATCTAATCCATACATCTGGAAACAGCCTGTGTATCACAGCGAATACGTGCAGAGGGGGCTGCTCTTGTATTTGTGCCCCATGTGTTTGCTTTTATTTGATTTTGTATTTGGGTGGGAAAGGGAAAGAGGAAATTCTCTGACATTTTCACATGCCTTTTTTTTTAAGTCACTCTGAGAAACAATTCAAACATCTTGTCTATTCAAAGGAAAGGCTGTAAAGGGACCTGACATCTTTCCTTTTCTCTCATAGAAAGTACTACATTCCCATATCTAAGAACCACTACTGCAATTATCCTGCCTTCCAGCATCGCTGGAGGTAGATACCAAAGGCAGAGGAATAAATTACAGATCTAGGTCTTCCTATGTCTTTGTGAACTGGTAGATGGCAAGAAATCATCTGAGTAAAAAATACTCTGCTTCTACTCCTTTCCATTGTTCTGTGCTGCGAGAACAACTAAGACTCAGACAGCCCGTTGTACCTCTCCAGTCTGACTCTTCTATTTCTGTGCTGATTTTAATCCAAAATTGTTTAAGCCCCCTAAAAATCCACTATTACTGCAAAGGATTTTGTCACCTGGCAAGATATCTGCATCTGTATCTTCTACAGTCATGCATAAAACCTCGCAGCACCTAAACCTCTTCAATGCTATGTAAACAGATGAATTAAAATAAAAACATTGGTGGTGATTAATTATGCCTGGATTAACAAAATGCCAGCCTTTGCTTATTGTTCTGGGAGTCAGGAGGAGAGGAACCAGCACTGCCCCACTAGGAGTGGCTCAGTCACTGCGTGCAGTCATTGCAGTCTGCAAAAGAGCACAGGAGGAGGAGGAGGAGGCTGAGAAACTACCATTTTCTCTGCTGGCAGCAGGAAAAATCAGAAGGGATGACTGGAGGGGCTTCATGAGGGAAAAAGGGGGTGTGCTGGGAGAAGCAGGCTCGGTGATGACCTTGGGAAAGACGAGAAGATCTCAAGCAGAGCCTAAAGAGATGAGCAAAGACACAGTGGAGGCAGCCATACCTCCCCCCACATCAGGGCAGCGAGGCAGGCAGAGGGCAGCCACTTCCAAGGAATGCTAGGGCTCTGCCTCAGTGATTTGACGTCACATACTTGAGTTTTAGTGTTTCTTGCTTTAATTCTGCAGCTGCCCAGGGCCACAGGTTGCCCTAGACTCTGGCCTATCTCTATTCCCAGAACAAGCTCCCAAAGCTTATCTTTGCATGGAGAAAAGTGATGGTGTTAATCATGAAATGTACCAATTTTAAGCCATAAATCCCTAGACATTTAGTGACCTTCATGTTTGCATGACTGCACACTATATTTGTAATAATTATCATAATTAATGCAAATATTGCCATGATGTTGCCTGAACATTTTGTCTTCTGTAAAAACTGTGAGCCATGGCCACAGAGAATGGTGGCTTAGGAGCCAGAGGCTTAGGAGCATCAACAGCACCCATCCCTGGCCTGTAAAATCACTCCTTTGCAGTGTGATCCTCAGCAGAACCCCTGGTTCCTCATTCTGAGTGATCAGATCAGCACTTCTGAAGGTGTTTCTTCACTTCTGAGCAGGTCCTCATTTGATGTCAATTCATAAAGCTTCACAAATGAAGTCCATTCATACTGTGAGCCTACCCCCTGCATTAAGGCATTAGGTTATTGTTTATTAGGCTGACCAGATGTTATGAGCATGTGTGGTGGTTTTTCATTTCAGCCTATGAAAAAAAAGAAGTAAAAGTAAGAATCCCAAGAGTGCCTACAAGCCATGGAGAGCTTGGATTGAAATACAAAAGTGGGGATAAGGCAAGGCAGTGTGATTCACTGAGAGGGGAGAGTCCTGGGCTGTCTCCTGGGTGCTGCAGGATCAGAGGTAAGTCACTTCCCACATGCATGTGAACTTCCCACTTCCCACCTGGAGTGTGATGCCTTCCAGCTCCCCTTGGGTATAGAGCTCCACCTACTTCTCTGGGGTTCCAATGCTGGGGACACAGGGACTTTCTAATGTAATATAAATCATCAAATGAAAGAGGGGATTTAAAACCAATTTCTTTTGTTGCTGGTACTTCAAAATACTTTACAAGCCATATCAAGAGGATTTAAAAAAATCTTTCTTTATGAGTTGCTTTCTTTTCCAGAATAGTATCCTTGGAAATGACCCACTGGGTAAAAACAAAACAATACTAAAACCCTGTGAAAACCTGCCGTTTGAATCTCCATGAATGTCACTACCTTCAAAAGCCTGCCCTGTGTTTGGGAGGACTGGCAGCGCCGAGGCTACAGAAGGAGCCATGGATGGTCAAGCAGAGTGCTGGTGAGTGCATTTTTCTATTTGTGCATAGCAGGCTCAGACACAGACCTGGCAGTGCCAGCCCAGCTCTGTGCCAGCTCCAGGCGCTGCAGTTCACATCAGCACAGTCCAGTTCAGACACAGCACACTGCAAGAGTGAAATCAGTGGGCAGACGAAGCCACAGAGTAAACAACTCCTCTGAACAGCTCACCCAGTTGTCCAGGTAGCTGCTTGTGCCCTTACCCCTTATTTTATGAACTAGATAATGTGACCACGACGTTCACATAGATATTTGCACCCCAGCTGTGCTGGCAGGTTTTGTTTTTCCAGGTGCTAGGCACCACTCAGGAGCTTACATCCTCAGACTAAGTGGACTTGAGGTTTGTTACCACATCGTGCTTGTCAGACCGAACACGTAATTTTTAAAATGTTTGTGAGAGGTGACCTTAAGAGTTTTTGGCATGTCCTTAGGGAATGATCAGCCATGGAAACTCACAATGTTTTTTTTAAACAATTAGTGGAGGAGCTCATGGAGATACTACTCAGAGACTGGTAGAGGGGCCATGACTGAGCTCACTTTTTCCTCCTGGCATGACTAACTAGAGGAGCTAAACAGCAACAGAGAAGATTCAAAAAGTACTTGAGATGCTTGGAAATATCTGCCTGTCCTCTCACTACCTATCCTCAGTTTTGTAGAGACACACCCATGTGCCAGAAGGAGCAAGAGAGCGGCTGTAGGTCTTGAAGGCGCTTCCCAAGCTGCCCTCATATTTCTACATATGGTCCTGCCATTTTATTAAATTCTTCTGGAGTTGCTCCTGGCCTAAGCTAAGTACTTTTCTATTGACATCAACTTTTGCCACTTCACTATTCACCCCCAGGTTATTAATAAAGCATTAAACAATATTGGTCTGAGTCTTGCTCTCTAGGGCACCTCATTATTATTCCCTACTAGAATTGGCCATTTATTCCACACCCATTTATAACCAGATTTTAATCCATGACAGGACTTTACCTCTCACTTTGTGGTTACCAAGTTTCCTTAACAGTTTCTCATACGGGTGTTTATCAAAAGGCTTTTGAATGTCCAAATAAATTATTTTCTCTGGTTGTTCTTTACTCACTGTTTTATTAACTCTTAAAAGTGTAAAAGGTCTGACTGGCAAGATTTATTCTTATAGCAGCTATGTTTCTTTTTCTCTTTTGCCTGAGACTTGATATTTCCCTGCAGATTGTAAAATATTTAAAAGAGTCACCCTCTGAATCTAGTGGCTTGAAGCAGCACCAGATGTGTTGTCAATGTTTAATTAAAAAAAAAAGTCAATGTAATATACTGCTGACTTTCTCAACTACTTCCTTGTAATGAAGTTAAGCTAATAATGTAAAATTTCCATGAGCTCGTCTGTCTGTGTAAATATTTACAGGGTCTTTATCGCTGCAGTACCAGATTTCCATATACATTAACGGAGTTATCCTTATAACACCTCTCTGATACAGGGAAGCTTTAATCCAAACTGCCTGAAGAATCAGGACACACTGACATCTGGCACATAAAATCCGAACTGCCATGCTTTGAGAATAACAGGTTAGGAGATAAAACACTTTCTCCCACTTACAGATGCTATATTCATGAAAAATGCAAGAATCATCACAATTCACAAACGTAATGAAAAAGGCTCAGCACCCCAGTGTCTCTTCTCAAGCTCTCTGAACTCCAAAGTTCATTTTTCCCTTTGGAAAAATGCAGAGCACTGCAGGTAAAATCCAAGCTTTTCTTTTTTTCGCAGGTTATCTGAGCTCGTAGGTTTTTGCTGGCTCTGCTAGTGACCATTTATTTTGGACCCATACCACACATCCAGTGTTTCATTATGCATTTTTGCTCCAGCCAGAACTAATACAATTGGCTGCATCTCAGCTTGCTTCAAATATACAAGGAAGTGGGTTTCCTCAGAGAAAAGAAAGAACATCAGAAAAAGAGATCCTGTTTAAAGTAAAAAAAAAAAACTATAGGGATTGTAAGAAAACTTTAAAAAGACTACAAAATGTACATGTGCAAGGGTCCACTGCTAGCCCCATATCCCTGAGGAAAGAGAGGCTTTCCACCCTGCCCTGCAAGTTGACAAGTCCTTGGCAAAGCAGGGAATGATGGAGAGGTTGGCCATGGAAGGCCCCTCAGTGAAAAGGCATGCAGTCTGTAGACTGTTTTCTAGAGACTTCTGGCTTCATGTCTGAGGATGGACTTTCCAAGAAAGCTCTTCTTCCACATAAGCAGCCAGAATAGATGGCCAGGAATTCAAAAGGTTATGATGTAATCTAAAATTTAAAATAAAATTAATTTCTTAAGTGTCAAAGAGGAATCATGTGAGCACAAGACAGTTCTGGAAGAACAAACTTTCTTCGCAGAAGCTTGGAATTATTCCAGCTGCAAACTTCCATTTGTGTATTTTTTTTAAGTGAGATCTTGAAGCTATCTTGTGTTAAAATGTGGGAGTTCTTTTATGAGGCCTAGAATCAAAATCCCTTGAGACCAACAGTGGGACTCACTTGAAGATGTCTGCTGGAAAAACAGGGATAATGGAGCTCAGCATAGCAAATTTCATCGACTCCGTAGAGAAGTGATGCCCAAGCAGCTGGGCTGGGAGCAGAAGGGCACAGGAGCACGGGCACTTGAGGTGGCTCCTGGTTTGGTTCACAGTCCAATTCCCAACTGTCTTTCCTATCACCCATTCCTGAAACACAAGCTTTGCCTCCAGGATGGCCATGGCTCCTGCAGCAACAAAATTATTTCCCCAAGGAGCAGCCAATGTATTGCCACAATCCTAATCTTATTTAGTGTGGTAGCATGGTTTTAATTTTTCCTTGTTTGATCTCTCTGCTTTAGGAATACTGATAGAAATAGAGGCTGTGAGGATTAAATAAAGAGCAGCTTGTTGCATATGAAAAAATACCCCTCAGTCCTCACTTTCTCCGCGGTGATTCAGCTTTTCCAACAGCGCTGCCGAGATAAAAGGCTCGCATGTGAGCAGAAGTGTTAGCAAGGGCTGTAATGCTTTCAGCGCAGCCTCCTGCAAAAGGGCCTTGGCTGCGGGAGCAGATCCTGCCTGCTCCCAAACCTGCTCCCGCGGCAGGGATTCAGCAAAGGCTGCTGCCCCCTTCTCACGCCAGCACGGGCTGATGGCCGCGGCTCGCTGCTGATTTCAGGGGAGCTCTGCTGAGGCACCCGTGCCGTGCTCCCTGGCCGGCAGGAGGAGGGGATCGCCCCTCCCCGCGCAGCCGAGCCGGGCCGAGCCGGGCTGCGCCCCACGGGCCGCCCGCCTCGCCATCACCCCGGCACCGCCGGCCTAATCAGTGGCAGGCCCCGGGCGAGAGCTAATTAGAAACATCGAAGGGGCTTTCTATCTTTTGAAATCTGTCTCTCAACATCAAAGTGCTCCGCGCAAGTCGTCCTCCAGAGGCCGGCTCCCATATCTAAATGAGTGATGTATTTCATGGTGTCTGTCGGGAAGGATATAATGAAGAAAACCGGCTTTGAGACGGAGCATGATGTGAAAAACAGGTGGCCCGCTGTTGCGGAGCATCTGTTTTGCAGTCCGGTTGTGTTCCTGTAAACTGCGCAAACACGGTGGGTGCGCAGCTTCCGCGGGCGCGCATTCTCCGGGGCTCACGAGGATGAGCCCGAGGATGCTCACGGGAGAGCCCCCGAGTCCCTGCGGACCCTCTTCATCCCGGCCTGCAAGAAAAGCGGGCACTGCCCCCACCGCGGGGAGATGTGCACATCCCCCAAACACCCAGGGCTGCGGGTACCATACGAGGTACCTGGCAAAGAGAGATCTCTCCGCGCTGGCCCTGCCGGGGCCTTCAGCCGCCCCCACGGGGCTGCAGCATGCCCAGGGCTACACTCCGCCCTCGTGGCGAGCACGGCCTCTTGCAGAAGCCGGCTCTCCGTTCCATGAGCCCGCTGGCCTCGGGTCACCCCCGGTCTGGCCCGTATGTAATATTCCGCTGAGCTCACACCGCTCGCTGGTAACGATTCCAGCCCGCCCCCTCTGTGCGCTTGCACACCCGCTCCGACCGAGCGAGGCTATATTCTGACTCTTATCTGTGCAATAATAAAAAGTGTTGGCTCGTATCAACCAAGCCGTAAATCCAGCCCAGCGTGCACGTTTCAAAGGCACGGACAAATCGCCGTGATTTCCTCGGAGGACGCGCAGGACGGCGGGCAGCGGGAAGAGCGCACGCTGGCCCCTCCGCGCTGGCTCGGCCTGCAGCGCTGGCTGTGGGATGACCGGCTGGGTAAAAATGCTCCGTGTTTCTCCAAGAGCCCTCTGCCCTGCCAGGGGCCGGCGGAGGAAGGGCTCGGCTGCGGGAGAGGTCCGGTGCGTTCAGATCTCCCGCATCTACCGCGGGAAGGCAACCGGAGCCTCCCGTCGCCTTCAGGGGCTAGGGGGGATCCCGCTCTAAACAGGGAGAGCTGCAGGTGTCACGACATCTTTGGAAACGCATTTACTACCATTATGAACGCCTTTACTTAGGAAAAAAAAAAAAAATCCCAAACCGGTCTGCTACCCATTCTCTACATCCGTGAAAATCCCACCTATCGCAGCGGGAATGGGCTGCCTCTGGAGGGTAAAACGCTGCTCCCGATAGGTAAGAACAGAAACGATGAAGGAAAGGAAAAAAACCCCAAAAATCCCCCAAAAGAAACAAAATAAGATCCGGACCTCCAACCAACCAAAAACCCACCCCGTCAGTAAAATCTTCTCCCCCGAGCCGTGGTCCCCTCACTCGCGGGGAGGGCAGGTGGCACCGCCCCGGCGGGCGGAGCGAGTA
>VZTB01015537.1:31476-148923 GCA_013397245.1 Thryothorus ludovicianus | reverse complement strand
GAGGGAGCGACCCCAGGGACGCGTCCATGCGGGCGGGCGGCAGCCGCCCTGCCTCAGCTGGAACCCTCCCGCCGCTCCCGGGCATCCCCGGCCCGGGACTGGCGGCGGTGAGTGCGTTCCTGAGTTTCTTCTGCTGAAAATAAAGTTTCGTGTCGGTTCAGTCCTAGGAAAGGGGGTTTTCCTGTAAATCTCTGGCAGCTGACAGCCTGAAGTGTAGTTTGTAAGATAACAGGCTTGTTCTTTACTGTCTCAGCAGTTCTCATTCTGGCCTGTCTNTTTTTTCCTTTAGCCATCCTTTTAAAAAGACTTGATTGTTGTACAATATATGATAGAAGGGAAAAGAGCTCTTTCCAGAAAGAACCAGTGCCTTCAGACAACATGCTGACATATCCCCCGTGCCCTCTGCCCGTGGAAGGAGCCAGATGTGTCAGCTCTGGCAGATGTGGTGAATCAAGTCTAGCAAAAGGAACACGGAAAACCAGCAAGAGGGAGAGTGGTTTCACATTAGGCAATGCTGAGGCGAAGGCCGCTTGCCTTCCTGTTTTTATTTCCATGCTCTGCCCGTCACTCGCAGGAAGGGCCAGCTCTGGGCCATCCCCCCCTTGCCCCCGCCGTCTGGGGCTGCCCGGGGCTCCCTGGGGCGGCAGCCGCTGGGAAGGGCAGGTGCAGGCTGCAGTGGAAATATATTTGCTTTGGAGTGGCGAAGAGAGGGGTAGTTCATTAAAGTTGATTTTATAATGAAGGGCACCGGGGAAGAGGGGGAACTGGGTCACTGATTTATTGTAACAGAGGATTTAGCGGCCCGCTAATTGCTTTGCAGTCGCTCTGTGTCAAATGCGGTGCCCGATCTCTTCCTTTCACTCCGTTCTGCGATTTCTTTTCTTTGCAGAGTTCAAATGCTGCCTGAATCCTGGCTTTCTGTGCATTTTAGTGGGGAAGATGATTTAGTGTGCTTTAATTCCTCCCTGCCCGTATTTGAGGAAGAGAAGAAAATCAAACCATTTGCAGTTAATTTCAAACAACGAGCACAATTGTAGTGACACAAAGGCAATGTTTGATTTACTGTAATAATGTAATTATAGCCCTGGAGTATCAGAATTAAGGGTGGTGCCATTCTTTCTTCCTTTGCATTGCTGAAGAGAAGGGAGGGAAGGTCTGAAATTGCAGATGTTTGGAAAAGTGTAAGCTTATTTCTGTGACAGCCATTTATCAGCACTTCCAGTGTGAGTTCACAATGAGTCATTTAAGAAGGAGCTACCACTCTCTTTTTAAAAACACACACAAAAGCTCAGGGAAAAGGCTTGTCTTTGTCTGATGCTGATGGAAGACACTAGCTCCTAAGAACACCAGTGGCTTGCTGGCTGCCCAGATGAGGTCGGTTCATTTGGCTTATTTAGCTTTAGTGTGAAGTTAAAATGAGTAATTTAAATATGGACATGGGATCTCCACTAGAAGAGTCACATCCAAATATCAAAGTGGTTTCTGTATGAATTGGGTGAGCTCTATTGTATTTGTAACTAATTTTTTTAAGATGGTCATGATTACAGGAAGAATATTTGTCTCTTGCAAAATTAATTAAAATAAAATACAAATAATACATCTTAAGTCTTATATCTTAAATACATCTTAATTCCATTTTAAGTCTACTTGCTGCTGACAAGTAGCCTTAAGATGTGCTAGCCGATCACAATACTTTTAAACATCTATTTTTAAACAGGGTTTTCTTTTCTTTACATGTGATAATTAAGAGATTTTTTTACCCTGATGGTTTCCTATACATATGCATAGCCAACAGAATAGGGCCGTTTTAATTTTAATGTGAGAATTAAAATAATAAAGCTTTGTATATGGTTTGCTTATTCCAGGTGGAAGTAGACAATCTTTCCAAGTCTGTAGAGAGTCAATACACAATTAATTTCCAGTGCAAACTTATTTGCATAGGGATTGTATGGACTCTTGAAGGTCTGGTCCTTCACCATCCGTTTTGCAGGAATCCACTGTTGTTTTCACAGAAGGCAGGGGGGAAGGGGAGATTGTACTATAGTGGAAACAGCTACTCAGAGACCTTTTCCCTGTTGCCAGCAGGTGGGCATTGAATGCCCTTTGTGGTGGCAGTGGTGCAGGATTCCCAGCAACAAGTCTTATCTGTGTCTGGCTGGAGACTGACCATCAGAACTCTGGGGACTACTGACCTGAAGAAAGTGCTGCAATTGCTGATAACGGCTGGTGGGAGTTTATATGGAGAATTTGTCGTTCTTTATTTTTGGATGGGGCAGCAGAGGTTCCCAGTTCTTGGGGATCAAATCTTTAAAAACCAAGTGCCTAATGAGAATTAACCTTTGAGGCTGGAGCTGGATGGGCTCTGACTATGCACCCCAGATACAGGATTGCTGCATTTAAGAAGGCCATGTTAGACTATGAGAAGCTTTTCTAATATTTTTCTACATTACCTCAGTTGAGCTGCTGTTGAGGCAGGTTTGTTAAAGATGAATGAGGCCACCATGTGGTGCAAGACCGGGCTGATAGTGGCGTTGGGATCAGAGGAACCGCCAGACAGATGAGCCTGCCATGTCTTGTCAGTGGCAGAGGAGGTTGGAACCTCTTGCTGGCCGCCTCCTTCCTCTGGAAATTGCTGCTGCTACCACTGCCTGGTGAGCCCTGATGGAGCGACTTCTTTGTCCCAGTCAATCCACTGCTCGACATTACCGTCGGTGCACCTTGAAAGAGATGAGGCATTCAGCTCTCTTGGGCACCCTTGGAGATGGTTGGTGGTGGTCGACACAAGGTGTTGGGGATGGGCGTTCATGTGGAGAGAGAAAAAAGCAGGCAGTGCCACCTACTGATGGCTCGGCAGAGACAGCCCGCTGCTGCTAACAGATGTCCCCACAGCCCCAAGGAGCCCGGGCTGGAGTGGAGAAGGGCAGGGAGAGCAGACAGATGCGGTTTGGCGAGGAAAGAAGAATTACACAAAGTGCTTCTTTATTGTGAGACTGCTTCCCAAAAGGCCCAGATGTTATCCTGCACTTTTAAGAGTGAAGAAAGGATCTGTTAACAAGAACTCCAGAACTGCTGGAAGCGTAGAGCTGATACAAACCCACTCTTAACTGTTCCTGTCCCTGGAAGGCAAGCTGCACATCCTGCTGTTGAAGTCACCAAATAGTATTTTTTTCCCATTGAATTCCTTTGGATGGCAGAGGATGTTCAACTTGCAAAGCTGCTGGCAGGAATGACTTCCCATAAGGCACATGTCATCACATAAGTTAGAAGGGCTACATTGTCCCTCCGTTCAAAAGTAGCATTCATAAAACTAATCCCAATCATTTGCTGAATGATCTCTATGGTTGTTTCTCAGTTTTATGTGCCACGTAAATCATTCCAGAAGACTGGTTTGAATTTCTGTCTCCTTTATGGGAGTTCATGACTTGCAACCTCATCCAGTTTCTTTGAGGAGAGCCCAGCACTGCTTCTTCTGCTCAGTGGCTTGGAGAGATCAGTGGTCACCACAGGATGCTGTGGGTATGATCAAGTTCTCCCTTGCTGCTTGCTGTTTTTCATGGGAGCAACAATGAATGAGGTCATTCCAGGCCATCAATAGCCTGGCCTGGAATTAGTTATGACCAGGACAGAATTGTAGAGGGAAGCACATGGTTTTTAATAACTTATCCTTTCATTCCTCCTGTCCCCCAGTGTGGGATAGCTAGGTAAATCTCTCCTCCCTGGTATCTAGTGATAAGTATGTGGAAATTATTCAAAGCTGCACTGAGGTTGAGGCCTGACATTAAGAAGGGTGGTCAAACACTGGAACAGGCTTCCTTGAGAGGTGGTCAATGCCCCAAGCCCATCAGCGTTAAGGAAGCATTTGAACAATGCCTTCAATAACATACTTTGACTTTTGGTCAGCCCTGAAATGGTCAGGAAGTTGGACTACATAATCATTTCCTGTCCCTTCCGACTGACCAACTGAGATATCCTATCCAATCCTGCTCCTGAACTGGATGATTGTGGGCCTTTTGCACATGCTGTCTTCTAGTGGCAGCCACGCTTGGGAAGGGCAGGCAGAGATGTGGCTGGGCTGGGAGGAGGAGAGGACCCCTGGAAGGGGGCAGCAGGCTGGCATAGTTCTGCTCCTCTGTCTTTGTGCTCTCTGCATGGACACAGCGTTGGTGGATTCAGGCATCGGCTCAGGCTGTGCTTGGAAGTGTTGCAGGCCTAGTTTGTGAAGTATCTGTGTCAAATATGTGAGCTGGGCTTTTCAAAAGATGTATTTATGGGTTATGTCAACACAGTCATCTGATGATTCAGGTAGATGCCCCATGACATCCAACTTCTGTTACCATTTTTCATTTGAGTGATGGCCGTGAAAAACTTGACAAGAACTAGTTCTCACAGGCACTATGCTAACACTAATATTGACTCTAGACTAATTTTAAAGGACTTGTTATTTTTCATCACACTCAGCTGAACTGCTCAGTTTAGCTAACAGACACCAAACATGGGTAATTTATATTGTTTTAGGCCAAATTTGGAACAACTTAGTTTGGATAAACTTGCCTTGCTTCCTTGCTATGTAGCTGCAGATACACCCCAAGCTTATTTTAAAGTTTGCCATGATAAAGTTCAACATTATGCGACTCATACCTAAAAAAGAAGAATTATACAGATGGATTTATTATAATGAATCCAAGACAAGCATTTCTGAACATGTGATGCACAGAGGTTATTTGACAGTTTTGTAGTGCAAAATTGTGTCATGACAAAGGGTTAAACTTGTGGTGCAGTGGAACTGAATTTGTGGCTTTGGATGGAGGTCAGGGGAACTTCTGATCTGTCTATTTACAAGATAATGAGCCATGCCTCCAGTGATATCAGCCTGTTTCCATTGAAATCAGGGTTGTATGAGTGATCCATTTGTCTTCACTGGAAGGCTTTACAAGAGTAGGCTGCTTGAGTGACTAAATATTTGCAGGGTTGGGCCTTGAGCTTGTGCAGTGCAATGAAAATTCAAAGTGCTGTAAATGTTTTTAGTAGAAGAATTTTCCACTTTGGAGTATAAGGAAAGCAGGGAGAGTAAAAGGGAGATAACGTTACTAAATCATAAGATTATAGCCAACATAATATGTGTCAGAGCAGCAGGTATGTGTGGATATGTATACACACATATACCTCTAAAATATATGGACATATGTGTGGACCTTTATGGATATAGCAACAGATATGGATAAATGCACATAGTGTTCTGTTTCTGAGCATTACATTCCAATTTTTCTGTTAATGAAAATGTTTAGTAACAGTGCCAGGAATGAGATTCTTGTACCTTTTAGTTCTCCTGAAGTTTAGAGCTAATCATAATAAAACATTCATAAATAAAGCCTAGGCAGAACTATGAATTTAGACTTTAATATTTGAATTACCCTCTACTTGCTCTGAGTTTCAAAATCCAGCACCAGGCAAAATCCTGCCTCACAGCTGTCAGCACATAGTTTGGGTCCCACTCTCAAAAGGTTCTGCATGGTACTGGGGTTGTTCTGTCTGAGTCTTTTTCCAGTGAAACTCAGCACTTTGCAGAGTTTGATTGCTACATTTCAATGGGAGAAAATCAATTTACTTCTCGTGTGCCATCTCGATCTGTTTTATGACAGGAAAGCTGGCATTGGATCGATCTTTAGTAAATTTAGGCATTGAGTTCCCTGTGTTTTCCAGATTCCCTGCATGTTACAGGTTTGCATATGCTTTTGGGCTGATTGGCAATATATAGAAATATTTTAATATGTATTTTAAAAATATATAAAACATTTAAAAATACACATCAAATATTGTGTGTATACATTAGATATCAGAACAGGCATATACATACATGTCATATATACAAAAAATATATGTGTATATATGTGCTTGTGTGTGTATGTATGTATACTTATATATGTATGTACCATTTCCCTTCAGCAATGAAGCGAAATTTTTAAAACCCAAGTGGTTAATAAATCTTAAAGTGACAGAAATGTCTCAAATCATGTATTGGCAAATTGTAGCTGTATCAGGCTGTACTGGGGATTTCTGCTCTTGCAGGGATGGACTGTCTGAGTGCTTCAAGGATGAAAGGTGAATCCAAGGACTGGTTGCCTAAAAATATTACATTAACTTAGCAATAAAGTAGCGGGAGCTTCTAAAATACACTGTTCTGGTTTTGAAACATAGCAGCTCAAGCAAATGGCTCATCAAAGGACCAGTAGGAGCTTTTTATTTCCCCTGGGCACCAAAACACTACAAAATACCATCTCGACACAACCAGTTTTGATTAAGCAGCTCTGTGTCCATCTATTTCTGAAAAGAAAGGCTGTGTCAAGTGTTGACAACTGTCACTCTTCATACATATGAGATTGTATTTCATTGCACTTTTCTATTGTGGGCAGAAGTTGGGTCCTACTGTAGTCAAAATTAAAAGAGACTAGCAGTCCAAATTGAAAGGGAAGAGAGTTAGGTTTCTGAAATTTACTTCTGGTGTAATGCAGTTCAGCCTGTCACTTGTATTACAGCTGGTAACAGTGTGCTTGAAGTTCACATTCTGGAACTCACAGAAATCTCATGTTCATTAAAGAAAAAGGGGAAATTGCCAGTTTTTGGGGTTGTAGAGAAAGAATAATATTCACAGTGTGGTGTAATCTTAGGGAAATGGTATGATCTGTAAAGGGGCATTTTGCCCTCAGCAATCCTGCCACAGCCCAGCAGCAGAGCTGAGCTGAGCCAGCAGAGCCCCAGCTGGGGAAAGTGGCTGGAGACCTGCTTGGAAAAGGTGGATCCTACTGTTTGTGACTGAGCGGCCCACAAAAAAGAAACATAACACTTTGGCAGTGGTTCTGGTTTGACATATACTTTTCTGAAAGTCCAGCTGGGGTGTCTACATCAATGTAGGAGGGCTCATAGCTCGCACAGACTTACCCTGCTGATGACAGCTTAATCAGCTTCTTTATTTTGTGTTTTTATTCAGTAAGCTTGTTGGCTTTTGTGTGGAGGCTGACCTCTGCTTTTGCCCTCCCCTGCTGCCCCAGCTCCTCTGAAAGGGGCACCTCTGTCCCCATAATTTGTAGTAAAAGGGAATTGTAAAGGGAGGTGAACTGGCTGGCTGTAGGGACACGAGCTCCTACAATGCAATATAACTTTCACAGGGGCCAACCCTGTATGCCCAGTGTGCCTAAAAACTGTTGGGAGTCAGTGGGAATTTTGGATGCAGAAAGACTAATGGAGGACTGAGCCTTTACGACTGAGAAAATCCAAACAGCGAGGGAATAATTTGGTAAGCGGGGCCACTCGAAAGAAATTAATTATGACACATGATGTGAGAACAGGTCAACATTTCATATCTGGCATACATTTTTCTAAACAGACAGAAAGGCATCCCAGTATCGTGACTGTTTGCTATTAGATTCTACACAAAAATATATTGGGGTGGCATTTAAATGCAGTGACTCGAGATAGCAAAAAGATGTGGGATTGTATTTCTTTCCATTCATCTAATTGGAACCATACTGAAAAAGCGTATGAAAACCATCACTCTTCAGTGTGTCTGAAGTGTAGCTTTGTGACGCTGAGAATGATGTCCAACCTAATAGAATTTCAGATAGAGGAGATATTTTGGCTCATCTTTTGCTTCCAGCTATATTCAGTTTCCCCGTGTGGTTATTTTTCTTGTTATTATATGCACCAGCTATCTGTTTCTTACTTCACTGTCTGGGAATACAAACCATTCTGTCTCATTTCTGACCTTAAAATGGATTGGACAAAAACAAAAGGAAGTTTAAAAAAAAAAAAAAAAGTTTTGGGTAGTCCCCTTGTACTTGTTTCTTGTGTTGTGTAAGTCAGCTTTTTAAACCAAAGGCCTCAGTATTGCTGCCTGGGAATATTTTGCATCTATATATATTCTGTATTTTCTAACATCTGTGTGCTGGGTGGTGGTTCATCAGGAGGGGATGAATGTAACCATTTCAGATACTTAACTGGCTGTTGGGATTTGCCCAGTTTGTAATCATGGTAATTGCACATACAAGTATGGCCATGTAATTACATGTGCATTTTTGCATTTAGTTTCAGGAGTTCATTTAGAAAAGTATAAATGCGGCCCAATAAATCCTTTATATCTCAGACATCTGTGCTTTTATAACTCTATATAATTATGTAGTAGCACTGTATCTGGAGAGGTCTCAAATAAACTCAATAAAGAGCTCAGGTTAGGTTATAGATTTAGTCAGATACTTGGGCAGTGAAGACTTTTGCCAAGGTACAAAGTGGACACTAAAATGAAAGAATTATGAGCAAAATTCCAGCTGAGAGCAAACCTAACTTGTTATTATTCCTGTTGACATTCATGGATCAAGACACAATACACACAAATAGGTGCTGTAATTAATTTCTACTCCTGTGATCATATGCACATAAGTAGTGAAAACAGAAATTTTTAAAATATTTTTTGTGTAAAAAAAAAAATATATATATAAATGCATTATATTTGTCTAATCAAAAGGAATGGATAATTGTTATTTTATTTCTGTATTTCTATTCCCAGAGTTGTTTCCAGCAATGTTGACAGTGTCTGATGGAGACTGATATCTTTTTTGTATTCAGTGTAACTGTGAATCAACAGTTACTGCAATACTGTCATTTCCCAGTCTGGATTGCTTGCTAATTTCCCTTATGGATTTTTTTTCCCAGTGGATAGTATTACTGTGCTAAAGACAAGAGCTGAATTCTGCAGATGATACAGAAACAGTTGCTAGGTTTTGGCACTCAGAAGTGAGGATTTTCAAACCTGCTGAGCTTCATCCCATCTCCTTAGTGTGCCCTCACATATGAGGGATGGGAAATAGCTGGTAAGGAATGCAGAATCCAACCTTCCCTGAGAAAATAACATATATTGTAGAAAATGTTTTCATTTAATTCAACTTTTGGTTAGCACACATAGCTTAAACAGTTGTGCTGATGTGATCTTCTAAGATTTAACTCCTGGCATTAGACTGCACAAAAGTGGTGTCACAGATGATAAGGAACAAACCCCAGTCTGGTCTGAATGGCTCTAGATGGAGAAATTATTGCTGTTAATATCTTTGTCATGGTTGTGGCAGTAAAGACAAACGTCCGTTTTCCTACTTCAAATGTTCATATCAGCATCTATCACAAATCCTCCTTTTGGCATGTTTTAAAATAAAATCTTTTAGCTCGTTTTTTTTTTGTTTAGGTTAATGTCCATGTTTAAGCAGCTGTTTTGAAATACAGTGCCATTTTTACACCAAAAAGAAAAATTGTTTACTTCTTTTACATTTCTTGGCACCCTTTTTTCCTTTAAATGTAGACAGCTACAGTCAAAACTAGCAGCATGGCTCATAACAAATCCCATGTTTGCTGACTTTAGCCTGGTCTTTGCTTCTCTGCCTGGGGAGGTCACAAGCTCTGAGAATGTGCTGGATGCTGGAATCTGCTGTGTGCAGCCTCTGGCCGTGGCACTCTGCTTTCCTCTTGATTTGGAATCGCTCCTTGCTCTGGCTGCCTGAGCCTGGCTTCCCCTGCAGAGCCCTATCCGAGTGCCCTCAGCACCGAGGGACCTCCCCTGTCATCTCCCACGAGCTTTTTACATCTAAAAGAAGTTTGGAAAATCAAATTGCTCAGGGCAAGGCAAAAGAGGAGTAGCAACAGGGCATTTTTTTTTAATGCTGCATTTTCACACCAATGCTTTTACTGTATGTTTTATTTGTCTGGGGGCAGAGATTACCTTCAATTTTATTTTATGTGCATGCTGTTCTGGCTGGAAAGTGTGATCAGATCCTTATCTGGCTCATTTAATATCCTCTCTGCCAGGGCTTGGCAGGGAGTTCATAAGAGCCTGTCCCCCAGCCTGTCAGACATTGTCCCACTCCATATAAAGCAAGACAGTCTCTCCTCCACAGGCTTTAAATATTCTTCTAGTGCAATTATTTATGCAAGTGGAAATCATTCAAATACCCTTGGAAAGCAAATAAAAGAAGAAGCTACAGTGTGACTGAAATTGCCATTTAAATGCTTTTAAATTGTAGACGCTACTGGTAAATAGTATTTTGGAGTATTTGCCCTGCTTTAATGGTGCTGTACACAGAAATTCATCAGGTATAGTGAGAGGCAATTTCTGGCTGGGAAAAGATAAATGTTGGCTGGCTTTTCAATTTCTTTTCAAGGTGCTGTGTCATTGAAATACACACTGCTACTCAAGGCATAAAGAGTAATCCTATGGAAAATGTCATTAAAACTATTTTACTGTATTTTTTAAGCATACAATTAGTATTATTTAGTCAGGTATTGCATAGATTAAATTACCTTTCCTCAAATAGTTTTCTGTTTCTGCATATGTTAAATTATTATTATTTTTTTTGTCTTATATATTTGTCATGGGTTGACCCTATTTTGTGGATGCAAGGTATCCATGAAAGCCACTCTCTGACTCCCCTGCTCAGCTGGAGAGGGGAGAGAAAATACTAAAAGAGGCTCATGGGTTGAGTTAAGGGGACAGAGAAATCACTCAGCAATTAATGTCATGGGCAAAATACTTGACTTGGGGAAAAAATGATTTCGTTTATCAAATCATAGTAGGGTAATAAGAGATAAAACCAAATCTTAAAAACACCTTCAGCCCACTCCTCCCTTCTTCCAGGGCTCTGCTTCCCTCCTGATTTCCCTGCCCCCTTTCCTGAGCAGTGCAGGGGAGTGGGAATGAGGGCTGTGGTCAGTTAATCATATGTTGTTTCTGTGGCTCTTTGCTCCTCAGGAGAGGATCCCTGAGAGTCTTCCCCTGCTCCATGGGGTCCCTTCCATGGGAGACAATCCTCTATGAACTCCTCTAGTGTTGAGTCCTTCCCATGGGTACAGTTCTCCGTAAACTGCTCCAGAGTGGGTTGCTTCCACTGGATGTAGTCCTGCAGGGTCACACTGCCAGGAGCACTGCTCGCAGCCTCCTTTGGGAATCCACGTGCCAGGGTGCTGCACTACACTGACTGTGCCTGGTTGTGTTGTTTTCAGCTCTATGGCTACTGCTACCAAGACAGCAACGACATCCCAGACACACTGACGACCATCACTGAACTGGGCTCGCCTTTAGAGATGATTCAGCTTTTACAGACTTCCTGGGAAGACAGATTTCGGGTGAGTATCTGTTTTATAAGGACTTTTAGGACAGCGAGAAAAAAAAATAATATTATGAAGTAGGGATTGTGTACTCTTCAGTGCAGCTCCCATTTATTAAATATTTTGCATATGATTACATCTTGGTTTAGAAACAATATTTAGCACTCCACTTCTGTAGTGTTTAAGATGCTGTGTTATTTTTTCTGTCAATGTTATCTAATTGTATTCAGTTATATGTTTTTTACATGATATCTCCAAACATTTCTTTCTTGCTAAAGCTTGAGGCCCAGGAGTTTTGGCATTGTGCTCTGCAACTGGGACTTAAACAATAGAAGGATGTTACATTTCTCTCCTGATCCTTATCATAGGTTTGTTTTATAATTGTTTTCTACTGCTTCCTGCTCTGTTCTTTTTTTCCTGGAGAAAGAGCGAAATAAATGTACACAAATCTCAAACCCAGTTTGTCCACCGCACTGGCAATTTACCAGGAGCACGAAGGTCACACTTAATTTGTCCAAAATGAAGCCAGACTGCAGCAGTGCTTTGATCAAGACAGAGCTGTGTATATGGGGATGTGTCGTTGTCTGAGGTTAGCTCCCCAGGATGTTGAAAGGCAGCAGCAATCTCCAGCTGAAACACTTCGGATTGCTCGGCTACATCTGTGCCAGAAAATTAAAAGTGCGCCTGAGTGATCTCTGAGTGGAAAGAGCAAGGTGCAGCCCATGGCTGTGCTGTTGCATTCCTGCACTCTCTGAAGGCTGGGAGCAGGATTGGAACCTGTTGGAAGCAGTCCCTGGGCCACGCTGCCTTCTGGATCCTGCCTGGGAACAGTGCAGGAGAGCAGCCTCGGTGCTGGTCAGGCCTGGCCAGAGACCACGCTAGCCAGTGGGCATGTGGGATTAAGTTTCTGTGCCCAGGAATGTTCCCTGGCAGAGTTTATTTTACTCATGCAGCTGGAGCAAGTGTGTTCCCTGCACTAAGCTTCAGCTCCCTTTTCTCGAAAGAAGCGCAGTCTTGATAAGCAGCAGAGGTACTCAGCAGGGTTCCCAAACACAGGACCACCTGCCTATAGCTCATCTTGTCCAGGGAATGCAAATAATGGACTGTGACAGCAATTATGTACAAAATAAATGACTGAGAGATATTTGAGATTATGGGTAAGAAACAAGTTTCTTTCCAGTGTGGACATTTCTGAGTAAGCAGTTGCGAAGGGAGATAAAGCAGAATTAGATGAAGAGGTAGAATTACAGGTGAAACATTCCTGTGGCCACTGTAATGAAATCCTAAATAATGTCATGCTCATTCATTTGTATAGGATGCAACTGACACAGAAAGGAAGGAAATAAAATTGTCTTCTTGATATGTGAGACTTGTTTGTGGTCCAGTCCCAAAAATGACTGCATAAATCCGTGAGGTTATTCCTACAATTGATCATCTCCTTGTGTGGAGCAGTAAGCTGAGTAAACCAGAGGTGTGTGAACGGAGCAAAGCCTTCACCTGTGTGCTTAGGCTTGTTGTAAGGGGGCATTTGCAGTCCCATCCTGCAGCAGGTCTGCACAGCACAGCCTATTGGGGTTGGGCACAGAGGTTGCTGGTGCAGGAGGAGGGGCTTTTTGGCCTTTGAGAAAAGGCAGTAATTTTGGATGACAACCTGTGCATTTGTTCAAGCTAAATTCTGGGTTTGTTGGCATTTGAATATACCTATATTATAGGTTAGCCTGGGCTGGATGGGCTTTTTCTCTACAGTGTATTGCAGGATAACACAGACATGAGTTCTGTGTCCTTCCAAGGGGAGGTTAGGGTGGTCAAGTTTAGCATCCCATAATCAGGCTGGTTTATACCTGCAAAGATCTCCATATGAACTATGGTATCCTGTAGGTAGGAGAAAAACATTCTTGTCTGGTCAGCCAGGAGAAGGATCATGTAGAAGCATGAGATGGTTCTAATGTCCCACAAGTGAAGAAGGGTCTGTGAGGCATAACTTCAGCTATGCTCAGCTTTCTTATCAAGGATGCATTGAGGTGTACCCTTGAGGGTATTGTTTAAGCCCCTAGACTGAATTTGGATCTGACTGCTTCAATGCACATGCCCTTAACATTGTATTTTAATAGAAAACAAAGATTATATATAAACAGTAAAAGCCTGCTAAACGGAATAGGACTTGTTATTTATTTAATACATAAAATAAAAATTCCAGTATTTAACTGTGTTCATATTACTGCTACATTTGGATTAATAGGTTACATAATGGACTCTAAAGGAATGCATTAATTGAAAACAGGACTTTGGTAAGGAGGCTGAATTCAGTGTTCATCAGGGTTGCTGTCTAGTAAGAGTTACTCCACTTTCTAACCTGCAGTGGAAAAGTGAAACATCAGCACAGAGCTCCTACCTGGGCCTCAAAGTGGTGCATGAGGGTCCACCACGGCTGACCTGTCAAGGCAGACAGACATATGACTTACCCTGAGGCATGGTGAATAGCTACATTGGACCTGTGGAGCTCCTCTTCCTGGGAGGAAGAAGGAAAAAGGAAAAAATCAGAGGAAACAGTGGAAAAAAAATTATAAAAACAGTCGAGAGGCAGGATCAGTACAGAGGCAATACAGAGACTGTCTGCAGTTGGAGCTCCAGGCGTGGGTGCAGGGCGGTCCAGCCAAAATTTCCAGACCTGGAGTTTGTAAAAGAGCAGGATCAGACTGTGTGGTCAATGCCTGTGTATAATGTGTTATTAAAAGTTAATGCTTCTATTTCTGTTAAAAGTAAGAATAGCAAGAATGAGCCCTGCTTCAAGAATAGTGTGGGAAAGAACTTGTAAAGAAGCTTATTTTTGTTTCAAGTCTCGCAGGATTTTACAATCAGCTATGTTAATCCTGTGAAAAATACCTTGGTTGCAAATTTAGTTTTGAGGGTAAATTATAATGTTTATATTAAGTCATGAATTTATGAGCATATCTTCAGCTAAAGTGGCTTTGTTGTATATTTGCACTGAGCAAATAATGCGAGGTACCCATGTTTTTGTGTTTCAGATATGTCTCAGCTTAGTTCGGCTCCTGCATTACTTGGCTCACTCTCCTCTTGGCTCGGTGACATTACTGGATTTTCGCCCTCGGCAGTTTGTGATCGTGGATGGGGAGCTGAAGGTGACAGACCTGGATGATGCCAGTGTTGAGGAGAGCTCTTGCACCAGCAACAGCGACTGCTTCATGGAATTCCCTGCGAGAAACTTCACCCTGCCCTGCTCGGTGGAGGGACGGTGTCAGAGCATGAACGAAAAGAGGAATCTCTACAATGCCTACAGGTCTGTAATCAGATAAAGTCAAGTAGAACTAAGAGTGGGCCTAGAGCTCCAGCATCCTTTAGAGTTATTCACATCAGAGAACACATACTGTCTCAGAACCAATGCCCAGGAGTAAGTGAAGCCATGAATAATTGTCTCATTTCTGAAAATACATGGCATTTATAGTGTCTGAAATATTTTGCATACTCTGAGTATAATTCACCACTCAGTTTAATCCTGTGTTGGTTGAAGCTCACTGAATTCTTCACTCAAGTAGGGATTTTCATAGGAGTGAAACATAAGCACTTTTGGAGCTGGGGGCTCGCAAACTCAAGAACCAGCAGCTCTTTGGTGTGAGTTAAGAGGGATCATCACATATTCTGCACCACCAGCTGAGCAAAAGGCTGGCTTCAGAGGGAGAGCTCAGTTCCCATCCTACCCTCTGGCTCAGTGCTCCCTGCCTTGCTGGAGCCTGCTGTGGTAGGGTGAAAGCAGCCCCAGTGCGTCCCTGGAGCTGCTGGGACCACCCTCAGTTGCTGACAACCTGGGGTGTAAGCCCAAACCTTTTAAAGCAAGGGTGGTCTTATAGCTCTTCCCTGCCAGCCCCGGGTCTCTGTGAGCAGGTGCTGGGGTCTGACTCCCATGCCCACAGTGGGGGCACGTGGGTGATGGGCCATGCTGCACCAGCTGGCTATGCTGAAGGAAGCATTCAGCTATTGCAGCTATCTTCCAAATTTGATTCTAAAGTTGTAATTTACAACTGGGTCCTTCTGGGTGATGGCTTTGTGTTTGTGGTCTTGGCTCTCCCCCATCAGCCATCACACCCCAGAGTGTGGGATGCTGGGGGAGCCATGTCACTGCTTTCCAGGGAGCCAGTAGTGAATGCTCAGTGCTGTGCTCTTCCTGCCATTGCCACTCTGTCTGATGGGCCTTGGCCGATCCAGAGAGGAGGATGGAGATCTCAGAGCAGTGCCATAATGGTGTGCTCATTCCTTAGGCTTCCCTTTCAAGTACCATGCCATTCACTGCCTTCCAGACCACAGTGAGGAGAGGCTGCTCCAAAGAGAGCCTTCTGCTTTGGTCGCAGGGCGCTCGCCAGCATGTGTGTCGCATTAGCTGACCACACTGAAATGGGCTGCACCACATGACAGCCATCTGCAGTTGTGCAGTGCAGTATTTAGTGTGTCCTGCAAGATTTTCCGTTTCCATTTGCTTGGCTTAAAGATCTTGCTTAGCTTGCTGGCTTTTGGTTATGACTGTTTTACTGTTTCTGGGTAAGAAGCCTTTAATAGGTGCCCATCCACCTCAGCCTTAAGTGGGGCCATGTCTGTGGTGTGGTGGGCTTGTGGCAGGTTGCTGGTCATGCTGAAGGAAGTGGTCTTTTTCTAATACAGTTTTTAGTATTTCCTTTGAACTGCTCTCAAGTGTGTATTTCATGCACAGTGCCCCAGTGTTCTCAGCCCCTGCTTTGCCTTAATTCCACAGAGACAGTGGGGTTTTGTTGAACAGTGGATTCACGGTGTGGGAGGCTGTGACCACCCATGCTAACGTGTTACAACAAACCCTATGCACTTGTCTCAGATGGTGAGATCCTCACTTCATTAGGGATGGGCTGCTAAATTTGTTGTTTTCATAGGTGCACTCTGTTTCTGTAGGCTTAGATGTTGCCCTCTGATGCTGTTAGATAGAAGTCAAAAGCAGCAATATGTCAAACAATGCATAAACCCCTTGTAATTTTAAAACATAGCTCTAACCTTGAAAGCATACTTAAGTCTATCTTGCTGGTTTCTTTATGAGGTAAATAATTAAAGGAGAGAAAACATTTGGGAGAAACCTCTACAAGATCTGGCCCATCTTGACTTTCAGATGGTTACATGCTGTCACAAATGTGTCTCACTGTGTTTTCCTTCAAATCTTTGGGGGAACAGTTTTCAAAGCACTGGACACTTTGAAAGTAAACATAATTAATATTTTGAACTATTAACCAATGGCTGAGATGAATTCTCTGTCACTGAGAATTCTTGAATTAGGATCAAGCAGTTCTCAAAAAGAAACAATTTGTAGGAACGAATGCAAAAGGATCTGACAGTCTGTGTTACACAGATCACAGGGGATACCATTGGCCCTGGAATCGATGAATAGCAAATGTTCCTACAATTAAGTTGTGCAGACTCCAGTGTCTGTACATGTCAGGATTTCACATGTGGGTGTTTGCAGTAGAACAGTCACATGTTTCTGTAGCCCTGTAGCTACGGAAAAACAATAACCTCTGTGACTTGCTTCCAGCCAGCATTGAGCAAACTTAGTGACAGCTACTGAATTTTTGCAAAGAACTATTCACAATCAGTTGGACTCTGCTTTAGGGATAATCTCTAAGCAAAAACAATGAACTAAAATTTACCAGACAAATTATTTGTTACAAATGTTGTGCTGCTCATTATATTTCTGTATTTATTTGCATTGGCTGTTTCATACTCATCGTCAGGAAAACCTACCAATGGAGGTTTTCCACTTGGGAAAACCATAAACATTATTTTTGTTTGGGATAAAAAAGGGAATTACATTCTGAAAGAAATAGTCATTGTGTAAATAGAGTGTCAGCTTAATAATACCTGCCTCTATGATCAATTTTTGGTATCAGGAACTGAATTTTCTAGTTTGCACTTATGTAAAGCATCTGCTGGTCTCCCTCCTGAGCATCAGTCCCTGGGGGTTTCCATTTGACAGTGTGGTCTCTGTTTGTGAAAAATTGTTTACTTTGTTTTGCAAGTTAGATGTGAAGCAGGGCAGTTTCCCAATTGTGTTCCTGTTCATTAGCTAATATTTATGTCCAGTAGTTCTGTTTATATTGTCAGATCCTTACCTGTCCATCTCTATCTTAAGTTTCTGTGACATTGAGTTAGTTACAACAGGTAGTAGTACTGGCAGAGTAATAGAACTCTAAAGGAAGAATACAAAAATTAAGTGTACTTTAAGGGATGGTAATGGCACATTGCTTTTTCTTTTGTAATAAAAAACATTAAAATGGAGTTGTGAAATCTCCTTCTCTGTACCTATTTAAAAGCCATGAGGACAAAATCCTAACTTTTTCTAGGGAGCCCTGCTTGAGCAGTGGTCAGGCTTTCCAACCTCCCTCATTCTGTGATTTTGTGATTTTGTGATTCTGTGATTCTGTTATTCTGTGATTCTACCTCCATCAATGAATTCCTACATGAATGCATTTTGATTATGGATAAATGATAGGAACAGAGAGGACATTCTGTATTCCAGTTAAAACAATAGAAGGCAGCTTTCTCCTGGCAATTAATCTGAAAGTCTAAGAAAACTGTAGTAGAGAAAATAGTAATTTCATTTATTAGAAATGAACAGAAATATAATCAACACACTTTCAAGGTTTGAAAAAAAAAAAACAAGGCAAAGATTTACAGAGTTGATGGTATCCTTTTAGTTTGTTAAAGTACAGACATCTTTGCAAATAAGTCACAGCAAATTGCTGTATTAATGGAACATTTACACATAGGTACAAGGCAGCCTTGTATGTAGCAGCGTGGTCTAGGTATGCCAGACAGCTGTGTGTGAATAGTCTCAGCTATGTATTTACTTGAGTATAGAATACCATTATATTTCCTGAATAGGTCAGTGGCATATAAGCAATAAGAATTTTATTCCTTATGATGTTCAGGGGTTACTAGACATTTGTAAACTCTTGTTAAAAAAAAAAAAAGTCAATGTCGATTACTTTTCTATTGCAGGTTTTTTTTTACCTATCTTCTTCCACACAGTGCTCCATCCTCACTGAGACCATTACTGGATAAGATAGTCAATGCAACAGGTAATCACAATAAATATGGTAATGCCAAGTAGTTGCTTTTTTTACTGTAACTGTTATGGTTGGGAGGGGAGGTTGCTGCTTTTGTGAGCATTGCAATAGAACTAGGTTGTTTTTCTATCCAGGATCAAAATGCTCCCATACCAAGAAGGCTAGAATGGGCCCATTTTTAGATTTTATCTAGGCTTCACAGAGATATTTGTTTCATCCTGACACCTCAGCACTGGGGTGAACTGCATCAGAATGCAATTCCTTGTGGAGTCTGGAAGAACTTCTGTCCATGGAAAGGGAAATTGTAATGATAAAACCCAGGACACTTTCTCATTGTCCATATACCTGTGGTGTTTTATACCTCAGAAGTCAGAGGCACAAATGACATTTCCTTAGATCTTCACTGGTTACCAAGGTAGAGGCTTTGAGACAAGAGTAATCTTGTCTATAGTCTGTAGCCTGTAACACTGATTTGAGGGTTTTGCAGCAGCTTGCCTGGTGTGGATCTGAAGGGAAAATAAATTATGCTGGGCTATAGCTAAAGAGCAAGCAAATCTTTGGAGTGAATGCCCTGTATTGGCTGGTGTTGATCTCTTGTTGGGAGTTCTCTTCGGTGTTTTGTACCTCCAGGCCTGGGGCTCCCAGCTGGACGAGCCAGCCTCTGGAATGCCTAGGTCATGTCAGGTGTGAAACTTGGCTTCTGAGAACTCAGGGATTTTCTAGAGGGACTCCATCCAGAGGTTTTTGGTTTTTTTCCCAAATTTGCCCTAAACCAGGACACCATGTCACAACCCTGCTGTGGAGCAGGGCACCATGGGGCTCCCATGCTTAGGGCTTCATTCAAGTGAAACCTTGTTTTGTCCTGTGCAGGATGCTCCTCATCTAAGTCATTCTTTTCCTCTGCTTTTAAAGGAGAACTTCACTGGGGAATAGATGAGACAGCTGCTCAACTGGAGAGAGTTTTGAATCTGTATAAGAGTGGACAGTACCTGCAGAACACAACCCGGGTGCCAAAAGCTGGTAAAGTCACCTTTCTTGATACTTAAAATCCTAGACTTTGTCATTGTTGTGAGGTTTGCAAGGGCTAATGTGCAGAAAACAAAGCTCAGTGGTCCTTGAAATCATGTATGTGATAGTATTTTGTCTGCTTTTTGTTTCCTGGGAGCCTCCTGTAACTCTTTGCTCTGTGTGATGTAGCTGGACACCCATAAGTGTGAGCAGACTGTAATGGGAATAAGGAAATCCAAAGGGAGTTCTCCATAACGGATTTATGAAAAATGTGTTTCATCACATCCACACACTGTTGTAGTATCAGAATCTGCCTGAACATATATTGGGGAGAATCCAATCATGAGGCCGTAACCCCCCATGGGTTTCCTGGGACTTAAAAGGAATTTCTTGTAACACAAGGTTTGTTTGTAGACTGGAAGAAAAAAATTTTACTTCCTTTGCAAGGGAAAAATAGTGTATCCCTCAGCTTCTGCTAGCAATAGAATGCAAAAAATAGGAAAAAAAGAACAGGATGAAGACAAGGCTAAATAACAGCATCTTTTTCATATGTCTGTATGCTATTCAAGCTGTGGTACAAGGTGGTGCATGCTCTTTCTAGAAGGATAGCTGTGGAATTGTACATGTCAAAGAATATTATGTGTGCTGGAAATGACTGTTAAACCCAACAATTTTAAAAGCTGTTTTGCAAATTATTTTTGTGTACGTACAATGTTCATGTCAAACTGTCAACATAATTGACTGCCAGCTGATAGGAAAATTATGGCTTTGCTGCAAAAGCTCAGTAAAGAGGGAAAGATGGGTTCTAAATGAAGATGAATGTTGGCACAGGGGGTTTGAAAAGCTCAGTGAAGCATTTGCTCAGTGAAAGAGACACAGGAGCCAAATTCATTCTGGTTGTAGCTCTGTTAACCTCAAAGAGCCATGATACCAGGGATGAATTTGACCCACTTATCAGAATAATTCTATATTTATTTTGTTGTAAAATTGGCAGGAAAATTGTTGCAGGTGTTCATTTAACTTTCTAATTTTCAGCTTTTCATCACAATCTGTGCTGAGTGATACCTGTCAACACAGCGAAATTATTTTCAGCAGTACAATCAATAGTACAAACATGTCCTTTGTTGAAGAAGTGCCAGGAGAGCTGAAGTTGTTCTATGATGCTGGTTGATTCCAGATTTCATTGCTGTATCAGGATGAGGTGAAGTTTTTGAATTTTAGAGGTCTGTCATGTTTATAAAGACTCACAAGGAGAGAAGCTTTGGACAGAAGTAGCCAATGTATCAGTGCAGGTTTTCACTGATATGAAGCAGAGCTCCCTGAATATTTAGCTACTGTAATAATTACACATTTTTATGTTCATTTAATTCTGCTGAGTCCCAGATAACATAACACAGAATCCACTACACCCGTGTTCATGGTTAGTCATGTCCTGCTCTACAAGGAGCCTGAAGAATTGAGTATCTTATTAAAATTACACTCAGATTAGATGTGTTCTCAGACTTTGCTGCCATGCTTTTAAGATGTGCAGGTCTGTTTCTAGTCTGTTCTGAGGGGACTTTAACCAAACAGAAAAGCTATTGTAATCTATTTCTGTTTTAAGATTCCCTTTCCTTGCCAGACAAATATGAAAAAGTCATATCATGATGGTTAAAATGTGCCTATATACCCACTTTCATCATTTTAATTCCAACCACATCTCTCCTCAACTGATATTTGACTGATATTTGATACTAATACTGTGTTGGAATTAATTTTTAAAATTTTCTATCCAGAGATTATGGAATTAGAAATTATTAATTAGAATTTTTTCAGAAATAATGGAATGAGGAATTCCCCTGTGGTATAGTGGAGTTGCAGGAGAGGGTGACAAGCGTGCTGGGAGTGGTGTCCAGGGAATCTTCTACAGGATGTTCCCAGCTGAGATGGCATCCTGATCACCAAAACTGAGGCTGAATAGCTGAGCAGATGGAATATTTTGTATAGATCTTGGTAGAAGGATAGACAGGGATGAAAAAGAACAGCTGTGATGTTTTGCCAAGCTGTCAGTTAAGGCCCTGCTTTAGCCCTGTCTGGACAAAAAAAAATATTTTTAAGATTGCATGATTTTCTAAATGTTTTCTGTGTTGCTCCTCAGCATAGAGAAAGTTCAAGAAGGATGTTTTTCAACCTAGTACTAAGTTAAGATAAAATTAGGGATGATGTTTCTCAGGCTGGATCAGAGTTAATCAGTTTAGAATTCATACCCCAATGAGTGCCTAGTTGGGGGAGACAGAAGTTTGCATCCATTTTGCTCCAGATGATAGAACTCTCACAAGGTGACTCACTCGTGGGACTTTTGCTCTCACAAATAGTAGAAATGACAAGAATTTGTGATGCCAGTCTCCTGGCAACTAAAGGTTTGTGATGAAATAAGTCCTTTCTATTTTCAAGTCCTAAAAGAAAGGGAAGAGAATTCAGATCCAAGAATTGTAAGGTTTTGTTTTGGTTTGATTTTTATAAGAAGCTATTGAAGGTTCAGGTAGAGGTGCTTCAGAATTTGTCTTAGGTCTTAAATACCGGGAATTATGCATTATCTTGGATAGAGCATTATAAATTCATACTAGGAAAGACAAGATCATGATCTTGAGCAAGATCATGATCTTGGGCAAGTCATGTAAGGCTGTAACTAAAACATTAATGTTGAGGAAACAGTGTGTTATCTACATGAACTTACGTTTTTGAAAGGAAAACCTCCTCCTATGAACACCACGAAGTGAGAAAGGTGATATTGATAAGCAGTAGGGAAGCGACATGAAGGAAGTTCTTGTCAGCCCTAGTTTTCCCATAAATAAAGTTTAACAAGATGACATAGTCATATTACAGAAGGTCTTGGATATTAAGCTTTCACTGTGCTTCAGTTGTAAAGATTTTATAGTGCTGTAAATTATATTATGCTCTGGACTTTGGTTTAGTATCCTAGAGTAGAGGCGTGGGAGACATTTGATAGCTGTGTATGTGTTCTGCAATCATAAATCACACTGCTGTTCTTGTTGATATGGGAACATTGCAGCGTTTAAAACAACACCAGGAACAAATGCTTTTATATTCTATTGGCTGTTGGCCTCTCTTGCTGGAATCCAGAAGAATGTGAATTAAAACAGGAACCATGTATTTCTTCTGACATACGTTATCTAAAAATGATGAAATCATTCCATTAATTATCCAGATTAAGGAGACTATAAAAAAACTACTGATGTTCATCAGTAAAGTCATGCCCCAGTATCAATGTTTTTATTACTTCAATCAAGTGACAGTGATTTGTACTGAATCTGGCCCTTGAGCTAAGCCCCAGCCAACCTTTCAGTTAACTCAGAATTTACTCAGAAATGCGTGAAATCAGCTAACACTTGTAAATCGGATAGCTTTGTTATTCATTAAAGCTAATAAATGACCCATTATTAGGTCTGGGGGTGTGCAAGCCCACAGAAAGCTGTAATTAACTGCTGTTGTTAGCTGAAAGCACATTCTCAATGCTAAAAAAGCTGGAAGGCTGGACATAAAGCAAAGACACGTTGTATTTTCCTTTGTCTCAAGACAATTTGGCAGGATTATGCTGTATGTAAATATTTACAGTACAACAATGTTTTGAAAAAAATATTCTGCAGGGTCACTATAGCAACCTGCTTAGGAAATTGTAAATCCACCCAAGAATTATTGAAATCAGGAACAAACTGCAACCCAGATTCCTGCTCTATCGTAGTATATTATAACAAATCTCATCAACTTCATATTTTTAAGCATTATTTTTATCCGTGTGTCTTTGGTGTCCCTTTGCCAGAGCCCTTAGGGCTGAGGGGGAAAGGTGCACAGGGCAGAAAGTCTCCCTTTGCACCCTGCCTTGCTTGGAGGGCTCTCACATCAGCAGCCAGGCAACCCCAGCACACAGGAGGAGAGGAGCAGGTTCCTTTGCACCCGTGTGGCACTGGCAGCTCTGTGGATCTGTGCAGCTGTGCAGTGACCACAACCTTGAGCTTGTTGCTCACTTGTATCTCCACCACCATGCAAACCCTTTCTCCTGTTCCCTGAGCCTTGTGTTCTGCTGTTGCTAAACTTCTCCTTATCCAACTTGGCACTGCACAGCAAATTGCATTCTGCTGAGGTCCTCAGTTCCCTTCCAGAACACTAAAGAGTCGCCGAGTGTCTTTTATGAACCATGTGGGCATCTGTCTTCAAGCTTAAATGCCCCAACACGTGATCCCAGGCAACTTCTGGCTTGTCCATCATCAGTATTGTTGTTTTTACGATCGAGAGGACCACATGCAATGTTTAAGCATCTGTAGGATGTTTTGGGCTCAATGCCTTTGGTAAATTGGTGTGTACCACAGAGGTGGCTGTGGGTATGGAACAACTCCCTGAGATGTGGGGCACGAGGCAGGAAAAATGCTCCAGCTGTGCCATGTTAACAGGAATAAAATGTAAGGGAACATGTCATTCCTCTCGTTATTTATTTGTGTTTTGGTGACAGCCTGCATAGCAGTTTAAAGCTGGCTCTAGGACGAGCACAATGGAAGGGCACGGGGAGCAGCGAGGCTCGCTCGCTGCCGACTCGCGCAGGAAACCGGCGGAGGATGGAAACCCTCCGGGAGCAGGGCTAGCTCCGGAGGATGGAAACCCTCCGGGAGCAGGGCTAACTCTGGAGGATGGAAAACCCTCCGGGAGCAGGGCTAACTCCGGAGGATGGAAACCCTCCGGGAGCAGGGCTAGCTCCTGGTCTGCCAGAGGATGGAAATCCTCCGGGAGCAGGGCTAGTTCCGGAGGATGGAAACCCTCCTGGAGCAGGGCTAGCTCCTGGTCTGCTGGCACAGCCGCCTCCCGCCAGGCCAGCCTGCCTTTCCAGGCAGTTGGGATGCGTCAGGGATGATTGAAAGCAGAGGCCTGTGGGATAGGCCTGCCCTGTAATTCCCTCAGACATCCCGAAAAGTTGCTCTCTGCAGCAAACTGCCGGGTGCTTTGCGGGGCCTGTTGTCAGAAGCGTGTTTCCGTGTGAGGTATCGGAACATGAGGAAAAGCTCAGCGTAAAATGAAGCGTACTAAAAACATCAGTGTGTTATTGTCTATTTTGGATCCATTACTGTTCTCCAAAAGCTCCCTGGGAATCAGAGGGGACTGTTTGTAGAGCAAAACACTGCTGAATGCCGCTTTTTGCTGATACTGGCTCAATACCACTTTTTGCTGATATTCTGCTTACTTGTGAGCAAAGCAATTAAAAGCAATTCCAGAGTCGACTGCCAGTGTTTCTCTTGAGACTGGAAGAGAAAAGGAGGGAGAAAAAGGAGCAACATGATTTTTCTCTCAAGGATGAACGTGGTTGTGTCTCTGTCATTGACCCACCTGTGTATTGGCAGGTGATAGGAGAACTGGGCAAATCTCCAACAAGTAGCTGTAGTTGGTAGTAAAAATGCAGTCTGGCTGCTGTGGCTGAAATAAACGGTCATTAGGACTGATTAAAGTCAGATTTAGGGTGATTCAGACAGGCTAAAAGGGGGAAACCACAGGCGGTTTCACATAGTTTATTATATACTTGTGGAGCTCTTTATATGATTCAGTCTAGCACAGTGAAAATGAGTATGTTTAGAAATTGTAGTCGGCTTTGGGACAATGCAGGTGGTTTTTGATGGAAAAAAAATAGAATAAGGATCTAAATAATTGGGGTTTTTTTATAGCTCTTGCACTGATCAGTGATGCTGCAGGTTGCTTTTAAAGGTGCCTCTTTTACTTGTCACAACAAGTGAGTGATCTTTGTTTGAGGATCACTGTGGCCATCATGGGGATATGGCTACCATGCTAAGAAACTTCTAAGATTTTGGCCTGATCAAAGCAGCATATTTTGATTGATCAGAACAACCTTGTAAAAATATTTAAAACTATAAAATCTACCAAAAAACAAAACTTTTGAGAATTGCCTGGATTCCAGTATAGCAAGGTATCTTGAAGTTCTAAAATACTTACAAGAAAAATGCTTTGGAGTAGAATCTATCTGTATAATTGTGAGCTCTTGTATTACCTCCCCCGTGTTAAACTCTGGAGTAAATGCGTTGTAAGTGACATCAAGATCAGGCTTACTGCATGGCATTTGTTTGCTTCAATCCTTACAAAATTAGTAGATAGCAGAGAGGATTCTTTTTCTGCTGATACCAGTAGGGATGCCTTGCATTTCTCTGTTCTATTCCTTGCCATTACCTTGATAGACTTTATGTACTCTCTGTCAAGCTATGTGTATGTATGCAAAAGTGTAAATTTATGACTGCATTTATAGTATTAGGCAAGCATTTATTGGTTTTAAACACCATTAGTCTGGAAATTGACCAGAACTTTGACCTTTTTATGATGTGATTTACTGCTGTGAGCCTTCAAATTCCAAGGACTCCATTTAAGCAAGTTTCAGGTCTTGGCAGGACAAAAACTTGAGCTGGAGCTGTCTTTAAGCCATTGGGGTACTGCTTAATTGAGTAACTGCACTGTGGTGTCCAAGATGATAATTTAAAGGTGTAGAGGAAGCCCAGCTCTCTTGAGGGCTGGACCTAATGTCATTGCTGGGACACATCTCAGTGGAGGAGCATCCTTCAGGAGGGCCCTTCTAGTTCATGTGAGAGGAGTACATTTCTTCATTGCTCATACAAATAAGGGCTAAAAGGTAAGCTCCCTGAATCTGACACAGTCCAAGTTAGAGATTACCATGCAAATGGGCAAGGCAGCTGCCTTGCTCTGTTGGAGATGGAGCGAGTTTTGAAGAGAAGAGCCGTTTGCTTAGACCACACTTGGTTGTCATTGCAATGAATTTCTGATCAGTTCTGACTGCAATAGTTTAAGAGGAGGTCCCTTGTTGGCTTCCCAAGGCAAGTGGCAGTGTCTTACTGGTGTGGGAGCAGGAACCAGGGTGCAGGGCCATCACGTGTCCCACTCCCTACTCCCTGTGGCTGCCTTCCCATTGGGATGCTCCTAAGGGAAGGGACTCCCAGGCAGCCATCGCTGCTGCTTGCCTTGCAAGGAAGGGGGGAGAGGGGCTGCCTTCCTGCCATTCCCCCTCTGCATCCTCCTCTCCCTGCAGGCAGCATAGCCTCAGTCCCAGACTGCAGGGATCCAGTGCCAGTTGGAGGTCCTGCCAGATGCTGTCCTTGTGGAGCCCGTGTGACTGTGTGCTTTCCCTTAGATTCCAGTGGCTGTGTTTCCTCCTGGGTGGTGCTTGGTGATCTCACAGCCAAAGGAAAATACTCCTTACATCTGTGTCACACTGGAGGTGGTTGTGGCTTTCCTTCATGTCAGCACTGGCAGCGAGGAGAGAAGGGACAGCCACAGGGCTCTGCTGCATGGTGAGACCACCCTGGCATGGCTGTTTCCATCCTCACTTGCACACTCAAACCAGGACCTTGCCATCACAGTTACTGCTGGCCCAGCTCTGTTGATAAATGTGTCTGGGCTGCCTAGATGATTTACCAGGCTTGGTCACCTTGAAAAAGGCAATGGAAAGGGAGAGTGTTATCTCCTACCTCTGGCAGATTCTCAGGTCTTGTAAATCACTGCTGCTCTTTTGAAGTCTGTGTGTCAGCCAAGAGCCTAACCCTTGAGAGCTGTACTGGGAGCAGTGCTGAGGAGAAGGGAAGTGCTCTAGGCCTATTGAGCGGCATATCTGTGATCAGAGGAGTTTAAATATTTTAAATATTAAATGAGGGTCCTCGAGATGGGCTTCTCCCTTGTGTGAAGGAAAATACCCGACATGATGTAGGGCTGTCCTCTTAGTGCTGTGATGGTGTGCTGAGGGATGCTGCAGCTTCCACCCAGCGCCAGCCTGTCAGAGTGGAGCCTGTCAGACTCCCCAAGTGCTCTCCAGAAGGGCTGGGCTCCCTGCTGTCATGGAGGATCAGGCAGATGCTTCATGTCCTGCTGCCACAGCAAGGACCATCCTTCTGTGAATGCCCTCTGTGGCGTGGGGCTTGGCACAAGCAGTGTGAGGTGGCCATTCTGTGGTGTGCAAAGAGGAGCTGTGGATAATCACATTTTATATCTAGTCGACATGGCACGTATGCTGATACAAATGGTTACATATGGTGCAGGTTTGAGAATTGATTTTTTTTGTTGTTGTTTTTAATTTGTGCACATCATCTTACTATCCTAGGCTGTGAGGTATGAATCAATACTTGGAAGTTTCCATGTGGAGATAAGAGAATATTCTGTTACATTCAATTATTGTTACACTACAGCTGATACAGAAACTAGGAAAAAAGGGACTTTTACCCAGGCAACAGTTTGATCTATGCTCTGACTTCTCTTCAGAAGAAATGCAGAAATATTTTTTATGGAGAAATGACCAGTCATGTGGAACTCCATTTTGATTTTTTTTTTCTTCTTGTGCATGTATCTGTATTTCCTGAATTAAGAAAACTTTTTTGTTTTTGATTTAACTGGGACATGATCAGCTCTGATTTTGCTTCTTGTTTGGGAATGTTTCTTATGATACTTTTAATGAGCTAAGGCTTAAAATAGAATGCATTTACTACATTTGTTTCCCACTATTTCAGACTGTGTGGTGAGAATGAGCATTGTGAATGTGCACTTCTTTTCCCAGTTGAAATACTGACAGTTTCGAGTACCAGACACACTTGCCTTTGACTCGGTGGTGTTCGTACAATGTGCTGTATGAAATATTAGCAGGCTGAATCAGCAGAGCCAGGCAGAAAATGCCTGAACCAAAGTGACTTAAGAATAGGCTGTGAGTCGGGGCAGGCAGCTCTGGTTTCCATAATAGATACAATTAGAAGAAATATAGAATGTATTTAGTTTTTTGAATAGGGCATGGGGAGGAGAGACAGGAGGGAACCATTAATTTGTGCGTCAGGAGGCTAAACAGAAATGTTTATAAATGATCAGCTGAATTTGCTGATGCATTCATTAGAGAAAGCCCCGTTAGTGGCTGGGAAAGTGAGAGGAGCTGTGAACAGAGAACAAGAGGCAGCTCATAAAGGCAAGTGAGACTGAACGGCAGCCAAGGGAGAGGAGCAGTCGGTGGGGCAGCGCGGAGGCGCTGGGCGAGGACGGCGCTGACATGCTCCCGCTTCTTTCCCCCCCCGCCTTCTCTTCTGAGGCCCATCAAGCGACTCCTCTTTTGTCCTAATCTGAGCAAGCAAAAAAAGTTTGCTTAATTAAAAGCCTGTCTTTTCTTCCCTCTCTAAAGGGGCCAGAGAAAAATAGCATGCTCTTCTGAGGGAGAGGGAGGGCTGGGAACGCCTGGTCAGGTCTCACCCCGACAATCCTGCTCACTGTTGAGAAGTAGGACAGTGAGTCAGTTCATTCAAGTGGATGCTGTTTATTCAATGGGACATTCTTCCTGTAAAACTCCTAATAAAACCAAAGCCTCGCCTCCGCAGTGGGGAAAGGGAAGGGGTTTTGTGCACAGACTGTTTATTTATGGACGCTTTCTGGAGAAAAAGGTGAGAAGAAGAAAGGAAGAAAGGAAAAGGAAAGTAAGGTGCAGAGCTATAAACACGTTTGGGAGTAAACCAGGGCTGGTAGAGTCTGAACCGTCAGCTTTTCCATCATATATCCTGCTCCTAAGCTGTTCTAATAAACCTTGCCTGTTAAAAACAAGCAGTTTACTGGAGCTCTCAAATGACTGCTTTGCTCTGATTTGCAGAGTACAGACGGGTGCCTGAAGCCTTTATTCCCGATGAGAACTACAGATGCTGGCCATCCTACCATCACAAGGGCTGCCTCCTCTCCGTGTTTGATGTCAACGAAGCCATTGAGATCTGTGACAGCTACTCCCAGTGCAAAGCTTTTGTCCTAACTAACCAGACAACTTGGACAGGTAGGTCCTGGATACTGTGAAGCAGAAGCAGCAACTAAGTCACCTATTCTGGCTGCTCTTAAGTGTTTTAATATAGCTTGGGGAGAGTGTTGTGCTGGGCTGTGGGAGCCACCAGCAGCACCTAGAAGTGAGGTTTCTGAAGGTTCAGCTGAGGCAGCTTCCTTTTTGGTGAGGCTTCTCTTCGCCAGCTGTCAGGGGACCCGAAACTACAGACAGGCTCACAGGAGCTGGCACTAGAGGGCTGAGCACATGGATCCCAGGTTACCAAACCACAGGATCTGAAATGTTATTTCTTTGCATTTTTGTGCTTCTGGGAGGTATGAACAGGCACTTCCAAGGAACCAAGAAAAAACTAATTTCTGTTAACCTTGCGTATGGCTAACCAGTGCCTTCCAGGTCATCATGTCAGCCTACCTGTAGCAGGAATATTGAAGTTAATTGATGTACTAAAAAAGTATTTTTTCTGGCACAGGGAAATTCATAGGAAGTTTACAGCAGCTCCTATCTCAGGTTACAATATTACAAGCAAATGGGATTTAGTAGCGATATTTGTAGTCTTATTTGTCATTCTCTTTGCTGTATCATTCCTGAGGCATGAACACTTGAGTCCCTGAAACCTGCAGCTTGGAATCTTGCTCAGTAGTTGCGGCATCCTGTTTGCCATGTAATACTTTTAAAGAAAATTGTGTTATGGGAGCCCCCTAGAGAGGCAGGCTGGGAGCAAATAACATTTAATTTTCTCAAGTTTGGAGAGGGAAGGCAGAAGTACAGCAGATATGGAGTGTATCTCTGTGGTCTTTGCTGCAAGGAAAGGCAGAGATTTTGCAGATCTGTGGGGCAGCAGGAGCTCACTGGGAGGCAGGAATGTGAATAAGGCGCCAGGTCAGTGAGTGTGGGGAGATAGAAGAGCTGTGCTGTGGCTCCCACGATACCAAACAGAGAAACCTTGCCAAATTCAGCCCCCACTGGCCTTGGATATATGTGCAGCAGGTGCCTTGTGCTACCCTGGCTGTTGTCACTTGCTGCTGCTTTTTGTCTGAGGACTAGAAACCTTGTTCCAGCTTGTCTAAAGCCCAGAGCTACAAAGTGATCAGCAAGAGCTGTTTCAGAGAAAGACATGTTTAATATACATTGCACTGATCAGTTTTGTAAAGATTCAAGTGTGCAAATAAGATTCTGCTCTTGTACAATAAAATAAATCAATGTTTTTATCAGTGGGATTCTCAAAATACTTTTTTAAAGGCTATAGGGAATTTATATTAAAATCTTCAGACCTTTCCTTCATTTACTGTACTAGCTGTGCACAGCTCTATCTTGACCATAATTAGGTAAGAGTGAAGATACTGAAACCAGGGGAGCTTTGGTGTAATTTTAGGCAGAAACAGTTCAGATTTAGACCAGCTGAAGTTAAGAGAGAGTTCAGTCTTGCATGGCCTGAAGAATGCGTAGGTTGAAGCAGAATTTGAAATGTCAGTATTTTAAGGTAGGCAAGCTTTTGCTCATCACTTCTAAATATTTTCCTCTTCTCCCCCTTTCCTATTCAATGCAGGTCGACAGCTTGTCTTCTTCAAGGCGGCCTCAAATCATATTGTGCCTGATCCTGACAAGATAACATATGTGAAGGTGACAGACTGACACCTAAAGTGGCTCAGTCTGACACGTGAGTGATAAGAGCTGTTTGTGTATAAATATAGGCAGCTGTTAGGTAGAAGGTGGCTGTGGCCAGAGAAATAATTGCACTATTACTCATTCTAATCTATAGAGTGCTAAAGGAAACTTTAAAGAAATAACCTGCATGACCAGGATGAATGTGCAATAAAACAAGATTTTGAAAATGTGATTTAAAAACAAAACAAAACAACCCAAAGCAAAGTACAAGAGATGATACACTGTTAGAGTATAATTTTGGTTATAAATCAGCTGGCAGCTCTGGCTTTTCTAACCAAGGTTAGCATAACATTTCTGACCTATACATGTGTGTCCAGGGATGAAAGCTGATCATTTCTCTGGGAAGGCTGTATCCTCCACACTGATATTTATTTGGGCACGTACAATCACAACAGAGGAACTGAAGCGTATCAGTTTGTCTGCTGAATGGCAAACATTACTGAGGACAATCAGCATTTGTGTTAAAGCTATGGAATATGCAATGCCGGCATATTTGTCAAACGGAAGGAATTGCTTATGTTTAGAATTGCAAGACTGCAACTAATTTTCATTTTTGCTTCCAATGTTATCATAAAGTTTCATTTTTAATTTGAGAGAGCCATTTTGTAGATCTAGCAAATCACATAAGCATATGAATAGTCTCAATGAAAGGGCAGGGACTTACCCAAGTGCCGAGTGCTTTGCTGGATAGGCCTAAGCATATGCTTACAATTAAGCCTGTGCTTAAGACTTTTGTTGAGTCAGTTTGAATTGTTCAGGAAGCCACATCTTTGACAGACTGGCAAAGCAGTCCAGCTGGTTGAGCAGCACTAATTTAACAACTATCTTGCAGTTATTCATACCTTTTATCATCAAGTCCTTGGTTTTCTAAAGCATTGCTTGCTGATTCTTAGAGTGAATTAAGTAAATGACCTTAATGATGTCAAATGAATGCTAGCCTTAATTCTATATAAAATGCATCTTAAAGGCAGGGTGTGTCTAGAGAATTTGCTTTCAGTGAAAGCAATGAAGTAAATGCTAAAGTGACCAATGTCATACTGTTTTGTAGTTTGTACAGTCAGGAAAAAATGAGCTTTTGTTTCTCAAAATGTTTATTTTTGTAAAAAAAATAAAAATAAAGGATAAATAAAATTTCTTTTATTCTTGGTTTTTATGTGTTTGTGTTTCAAATAAATGTCTAAATCCAGTGTATTGTATGTAAACTTAAACATGGGGTATTTTTTCCAGAAAGGACTGAGGTTGTCCCAGTGTCTCCCAGGGAAGGGTCTTTTGGTGCCTGGAGTATTTGGTGGCTTTGTCTCTGTGGTTGTCTGTCACAAAGAGGGTCATGGTCAGCAGGCAGTGGTTGAGCAGCCTTTGCTGCTCTGTGCTTTGCCTTATGCTGGTGTCAGCCTTTCAGCACTTGGAACGGGCAATGGTGCGAGCAGGACTTGATGAAATTGCTCGTTGGGCCAAAAGGGAAGCTGGGCAGCAGTCCCTGGCAGGGAGGGGCAGGGGAGGAGAGCAGGAGCTCAGGGCAGTGGGGCAGCAGTGTGGCCCTGCAGGGGAGGAGGTCTGGCAGTGCCATCACGGGCAGCAGGTCTCGCCTCCCCGCGGTTTCTCTGAGGTCACCCATGCCCTAATGGCTCCGGCAATTGGCTGAAGTGATGTCCTCTAATGGCTGTAACTCACAAATTATCAAACTCCCAGCCCTAATAGCTCAGCTGATTGTGTCGCCCTGCACTTAGGAACCCATCAATCATACTGTGGTAATAAACAAACACTACAGATTCTTTTAAAATTGCCGCATAAATCATGCCAACACATACTGCACAGTTCATTGAAGTGATATGGGTTGTTGGCACTGAGGTGCTGTAAGTATTTTGGAAGTCTTTAACCTCTTGTGATTTCCTTCCCATTAAGCACTGCACAGTTCCAAAAATACTCAGCATTTTAAAACGTTCTTTAAATTTAAATTCTTTAGTTGCATTCCTATGTAAAAAATGCCAACATTTAAAATTAAAAAAAAAAAGCATCCATGGTAATACTTTAAAGTTGTAGTAGGTAACTTCAATAATTTCATTCCATTACTTTCTGCACACTGGAAAAAAATGCCTCTTAAGTCAGGAATTGTTTATCCCTAGAATTAAACAAAGTTGCCAAACCAATTTATATCAGCTTTTGCAAATAGAGATCATGTAAGCAAGAAAGAAACATAGCTGTGAGCCAAGAAGCTGGATTTTAAATTTCAGTGGTGATGAACTTCTTTATACAGGCAGGTTTTGTAACTCTGAGAGTAAGGCTTTCCAGTGGAAATGCTGATTGAAATCTTAGTAAGAGAGGTGTGATACTACAATAAGAGAATTTAACAGCCCTAATAAACACCAGTAGAATTCTAAATTTATGTGGAGAAAGGGATTTTTGCAGCAGTGGGTCTGATTCAGCAGTGTCTGACTGGCACATGTGGCATGGAAACCCTTGAGAAGCCACAGAGGGGGAGGAAGAGGAGGAAGCAAAACACAAAGCGAGTTGGCAGGTCTGGGCCAGTCAGCCTGGGACCTGCTTCATGTTTTCTGTGGAAAAAGCATTTCTATCTGTTTTTTCCCCTAACTTTTTGACTGCTTTTTACATTTCCTGGCTTCTTCAAGCCACAAGGTAGAAATATGAAAGAAGACACCCACAGGGCTTTAAACGACTGCTGTCTGTGTGCACACATGCACGTGTGTGTATGTGTATACGTATTTATGTACGTGTCATGCTGAACAGGGAGAGCTTATTTCCTCAGTGAAAAACCAATTGCCTGTGCACAAAATGAAGTGCTAAACAGGATGTTGAGTTCATCTGGAGAAGTGAGAGCTGCGTGAGGCAATGGGTGCTGCTGCTCTGCAAGGGGCTGTGCTGGGTGTTTGGCCCAGTCCAGCACCACGTTGCCCTGGCTGGTCTGAGGCTCTGAGCATCTCCAAGAGCTGCCCACTGTCTCCTGATGGTTTGGTGAGGAGATGATTATAGCCCCACAACTGGGAACAGGCTCCAGGCAATGAAACAAGCACTGACCAGCATCATCCTCTCCCTGATGTCCTGAGGGTTACAGGGGAGACCTGCAAGGGCTTTCATCTTTGCTTAGACCAAAATAAAAATAAAAATGTGTTCTGTTTTTCTGAGTCTTGTCTGAGCCTACTGCTTTATATCAGCTCATTTTTCAGAGCTTTCTCCCCAGCTTCAGTGTGTCTTTTTAAATAGAAAGCTGAGGTCTCCTGTAATCAGCTTCAAACAGGTGGTCAGAACTCACATCACATCTGGGAGAAATCTGTGGTGGAATTAGTAATACTGCCATGAGCATTCAGTGCCATGAGACAAAGCTTGAAAACAAGTGGGCCTTGTTTCCAGCTGAGAAGTTCAGGTAAGTTTGTATAAGGAGTGAAGGGGATAGGATGGGCAGTGAGATGCTTACAGAAGAGTGTCAGAGGTATTCTTTCAACATGAGATAAAGGAGTTCAGTGTAGTACAACTATTTATGATTTGTCCTGCCTCTCACTGCTTCACTGAGGCATTTTGCTTAGTCCTCCTGCCAGCCATGATCAGGTTTCCCATGAGATTTCTGAGATCTGTGGGAATGGCAGAGTGGGGTGTAGGCAGGACAGCAACTTGGCATGAAGGCAGCTCTTCCTGTTGCATTTCTTGTCTGTGGTGTGGCAACCACAGAGGACACTGACCTGGAGCAGGGCCTGACCATGGTAGGTGCACAGTGAGGACCTTGTCCCTGCCTCTGAAATTCACCTTACCAACTTGTACCAAGGGGATTTGTAATTCAAAGCATATGGAGGGTGGTAATGAACATCCAGAGATCATATTATGTTGCCTGTCAGGAAGTAATAATGTAAACAGTGATGATGTGAACACTGATGTTCAGATTTAGTAGGGAGAGCCTTGTATTGTATTCTTTAGCACTAAATTCTGTGAAGGCTTAACTGCAACCTACTACCCGGGAGGAAAGAAAAGAAAAAATGGAGTGGGTAGACTGTTGACAATTTTCTTCAAGGAAAACATGTCCCTAACCTTTTGGTCAAAATGTGAAATAGTGTTATAAGTCAAACCGATCTGGGTTGAAAAGACTCATCTGAAGTTTTCATCAATTGACTGCAGAAACGAAAAATGGGATTTAAAGAAGAAGAGGAACATTGGTGGAAAGCAGGCAGTATATAAAGACTTCACAGTCATCCTCTGCTTAGTGTTTTTTGAGATGTGATCATTGATTCCTTTTTTTTTTTTGGTCATGAAAACATATTTTTTCCTCTCTCTGTGTTTTAAGCAGGAGCAAAACATGTTTGGCTGCCTACCTCTAGAGCTCCCAGGGCATGCAGAGTCCCTGTCCTTCCTTCAACACAGACATGCCTTTGGCATTTCAACCCTAACAAGCAAGTTTCTTGCAAGTAAGTACAAGTGATTTTCTTTCCAATTGGAATGGATGCTTTCAAGAGGTGTGTTTAAAAAACATGAAGGAAACAAGATGTTGAATCTCTTCTCTCTCTGGTTGTGTACAGCCAACAATTGCCTTTGTGTAATAGGTGCCCAACTTCTCTGCAAACTGATGGGAAATATAATTCAGTAGGAGCCACCTTCATTATAGAACTGTCTTTGATGTCAGGCCAGAGGACAAACAACACATTTATTGGAAATTGTGGCTTTGAAACAAAAAATCACTGTTAACCACAGTTTTTCAGCAAATGACTGGGAGGCTGAGAGGGGAGACTAAACTATCCAGTTGATACTCGAAATGATAAAGTCAGAATCTTACTTGGCTTATTTTACCAGTGTAGATCAGTTAATCCTTGATTTACGTTCACATAAAACAGTATCAGACTGTTAGATTTTCAACTATCTATGGGGAAGGAACTCAGTAAAATCTGCCTCTTGGACCTAAATGTTTGAGCCATATAAGTGAGGAAGAATACACTGATTTTTCCATATGTGCATGACCATAGCATGTATAGGTTCCTGTGAAATTTAAACAATGACAACATTAAGACTGATCTTTCTTTTAGATGGAAGCTTTAACAAGATACAGAAAATTAAAGACATATTATTTAATAAATAATGCCAGGAAGGAAGTATGAATTCTACACATTTACACTCAGTGTTTAATAGGTATAATGCCATTTCTATTTATCATCCTTCTACCAACTTCAAGTACACCCTAAGAACAAGTTCCAGTTTTCAATACTACAAGTACCTGACATGTATGAAGATAATGGTACAAATTGGTGTTTATGAATTACAGCTTTCCATAAAAAGAGTAGAAGGAATGCAGAGCAGCCAGTCAGACAAAGACTGGGCACAGTGGTGCTTTTAGAAGTGGGTGTATTTAATGTTTTACACAAGACCTTGAATTTGTGAAAGTTCATGACCTATGAAACACCTCATATGACTTACTGGCAGGTACTGCCTCATTCTTGGGTACAAACTGTTGATCAGCTTGCCTGCTACTATTTCTCCATGTTTTACCATCCTGTCCTTTAACCCCCGTGAGATACAAACCTAAACCCTGTTTAAAGAATGGAAACACTTCAATTAAATGTCAGGTTTTGATTTGAACATGGCTCTGATTTGTGATTCATTATAGAACTTTGGTCAATGGCAGCTCTTAAGCAGAAAGAATATTACAGAGGCAAAAAAAAAAATGCACATTCATGCAGTGAATTTGTGAACAGACTCTGCACTGTCTACCTGGAGAATTGAAAAGTTTAATGACATGGATTATGGGTCAAAGAGGCAGATGTGAAAAGAAATGACCATTTTGCTGCCTCACATTGCAACATATGTTCCACGGCCTATAATTATTCTGATATACAGTCCATTTCTTAGAGACTGAGCTCCTGGAATTGTGTATTCATAGGTGAACAAACTCCTTTTTTCCTCTTTTTACCAACTATTAAAGAGTAGGAGTAAAAGAGAGCTCTATGAGTATAATAATACTCTTGCAATTCAGAAACCAGTTGGTTCTGCATGGCTTCTGTGCAGTAACAATCAATGGACAAGAACTGGCGGCAAAAGTTAGCAGTAATTCCTAAGTGGACATTGAAGCTAAAAAATAATATCACTGGATGGCAAACATGTCTCATTCTAAAAGTAATAGGAAAGGGACATAAGAACTTTATAGTAAAAAAGGTGTAAGGAACCCAGAAATACCATTTTTATGATTGTATTATTTGCTGTGGGGGAAAAACAAATACTCCAAAAATTCCATCCTACATCTCAGGGGGAGATTAACTCTTACCTGTCCAAAGACACCAGCCCGTGTAATACCAGTTCACAGTTTCTTCAGCACTCTTTGCAGTTTATTTCTCTCCAGATTTCAGTCCTCCCATCCTTGCTCAGAAGTGATGGGCTCCTTGTGTGTGACAGAAGGAAACTGCAGCAATGCTGTGACTGCTCAGCCAGCCTTGGTTCTTGCCTCACGTTGTAATTCCCTCACCATAGAACGTGTCTTCAGCTTGCCTGGCATAAATTCAGTGTGCAAACTTAGTGTTCCTAATAAAAATTACTATAGACTGTTTTCTTATTGTGAGATAAAGCACCCTCCAATGCCATCTAGTGATGCTGATAGAATCTTATTTAAAACCCCAAACTTTGTGCATTTCAAGTAAATGTTACATATGTATATAGTATGAAGCATAGTTATAGTTTCAGAGAAGAAAACCTAGAACAGATTTTTCTTCAATTAATTTCAGCAATTTTTACTAATTTACTTAGATAATTTCCTATACCCTTGTATATATACTTTTTTTTTCCCCTTTCTAAATTGCTTGGTGATGTAAGAGGCAGCTGAATCTGCTCCAGCTGTCACCTGGGACCTTGGTGCCATATGCCATGTGGATTGCCCTTTATTCACACTCTACCACAGGGCAGTGTGAGGCTGCCTGTTTAGTGCCTTCCCAGCAGCACAAAGCTCACTTTAAAGCAGAGCTCCAAATGCAGAATCCTACAGAAAAATGCTAATAATTAAAAAAAAAAAAAAAGCACATTGTTTATTGCAGCAAAGCATATACAAATGGCATCAAATTTCTGTTGCCATGTCCTCTCCAAGCTGTTGAGGCTGATAAGATTTCATATAGCCACAGAAAATCTGGGGAAGGGAACACAGAGGGGATGGAGAAGGGAATGGCAAATTTGCTGTGTTTAATGTATTGGACACCATCTGTATTTTATTCAAATAGGGTTATATATTTTGTGAAAATAAAAACCAGCCTCATGAGTCAGTGTGTGCAAGGCAGTCACTTGAATATCTATAATGGGAAACATGTTTTAGGCTGGAAGTTGCAAAGGGAAATCAAATGTTTGAAGTGTCAAAGTTGGAAAAATATAAAATACGCCTGACACCGTAGCTATTGAAGCCAAAATGAATAAATCATCATCTCAGGAAAGAAAACCCCACCAAGTTCTTGGCTATAACCTTCATTTTCCTACACTCAAATAAAATTACATACAACCTGATAATTTAACCAGACTTGTCAATAAGAACTGATGGCTTCAGCAGACACTATCACTTCATGCTTCAGTGTAGCCTTCAGAAGCAACCAGTAATTTATCCAAGAAATAAATTTAATGTCAAACTTGTCTCTTCAAGTTGATAGATAGAAGAACCTTATGCAGTGGAGCTGATGTGAAATATGCCATATTGCAGGACACTAGAGTAAAATTAAATTAATGCCAGCTCAGTAGTTTACTCCCCACATACAGCTTTTCCTGAGCAGTTATATAAGAAGTATTTTAGTATCTTTCTAAGTAGTGCAAGCATGACTTCCAAGAAGGAATTTGAGAGGAATTTTGAGGTTACAATATTAGGAACCTGAGTTTATACTCCAATTTCTGTTGCAGTCTCAGTTAAGCCATTTTCTCTTCACAATAGGCTCAATGTCAGAAATGTGATTTGCAAACATAGTCAGGCCTATCTGTGCTTGTTTGGGGAGAATTACTGGGACAGGGTGTTTTCTGGCTTTGTGTGCATCAAGGTTTTATTTATAATAAACAAAGCAGCCTGATGGAGAGATGAGAGATATTTTAGCTGCAGTTTGACATGCAATTATTTGGGCAAACTGGGGCCATTAATTTACTGTTTTAGATGCATTGGTACATGTTTATTTATTAGTCAGAAAGAATAGTCCCTGAAAACTTCAAATCAAACTAATGACTCATTTTTATTTGTTGAAAATAACCTAGCTGTTCTTTTACTTGCTAAAAATATGCAAGTTGGCCTTAAAACTTCTGCTGTTTAACACCTGAGCTGAATGCACCAGGGAGGGAGTGGTCACCACTGGATCTGGCATCCCAAATCTCCCTTTTCCTCTGGCCATACACACGTGTTGCAAAAAGCTTTTCTTACCTGTTCAGGCTTTGTACAGGTCTCGGAGAGCCATGGTACCCCAGGGAGCTGTCACAGTGCTTCACCTGCTCTGTTCTCTCTAATTTCTGTCCCTTTCCCATCTGTGACCCACAGTGAGCAGTGCAGCTTCCTGGCCATGGCTTCATGCTGCGAGAACAGCCCAGCTTTGCCTCATGGATTCCCTGTGGGGCTGTGTTGGGCTTGTCCTGAATGATGCCAGGCAAGCAAACTGGACAGGTGACACGAACTCCAGTTCCTTACTCTGCACTAAGCAGCAACTGGATTTCGAAAGGCCATGTGAAGTTTGAGATCCAGAGCTGTGGTGATGCTGAGAGCCTGCCATGCAGGAAACTTTCATCTGCTCCAAAATGGCCTTGCTGGGGCTGACTAATAAGCCAGTAACCCTGCTGCAGGGTCTGACAGTGCCCAGCAATTGACCTCGAGGGGAAGAGTAAGTGCAGACCTGACTTTTCCTCTCACAGACTCCTCCTCTCTGTCAAGCAGCTGATCAGGATTTCCATGAGCTTCAATTATTAAACCATCTCCAGACATTGTCTGTAAGAGAGTTATATCACTTCTCTTGGCAGCTGTGGCAAGACCAGTATCTCCTACTTTGAAAATAATCTCTTCAGCTTAGTCTTGCTGCATGCACAGCAGCAGAAAATTGTTGTTCTGCGACTAAGTGCTTTTCTATTGGCATGATATCTTAATTAAATCTACAAACGGAGCACATCTTTGGTGTTTTCAGCAGTATTTTTCTCTGTGAATTGCTTATAAAATTTCTTTGTTTGTCAGTTAGAAATGCTGTCCAAGGGAAGCTGGAAACCAGGCTCAGCTTAGAATCTTGACACTAGCAGCTTATAGTCCACAGAAGGCCATTTAAAGCATTTGTTTAGCAAAACCTCATCCCCCCTGCAAAGAAGGTAGGGTTTCTCACCATCCTGGAAGATTAATTTTAATGTCTAGCAGTGAATAATTCTACATGCAGATTGGAATTGCTCATTGCTCCCCCTAACAGCTCAGAAAAGCACCTCTGCTGATGGAACTGATAAAGGGTGCAGTGCTGCAATCTTTTAGGCATATATTGTTATTATATAGACCTGAACTAGGCAGTGAGTTTCTGATTTTTCTCGGCATAGTTTGTAAAAACAACTGAGGCAGACTCAGTGTGATCTGATACTGTAGTACAGGTTCTCCAATCTCAGTTTTTGAGTTCTTGTCCAATGCATGTTTGAGTTCTTGTTGAATGAATGGCTTATAGGTTGAACTAATTCAGGAATTATGGCGAGGTAACTGAACTCTTGAGTTTGGACTATTAACTTCAGATGACTGTGTGGAAATGAGATGTCTACTACGTGTATGTTTTTACAATAATGCTGCTAAATTCCCTGTTTGGAAAGCCGAGTTTTAAAGCATGCCCAAAAGTTTCTCTTTTGAGGTTACCTGTTATTTAAATGTACTTACTAGAAGACATTTCTATGGACAAAATTGTTTTCCAATCTCTAGTTGCACATAATGTGGTGAACTTGAGAAGTCCAGCAATCAAAGGTATTAGTTACCCTGCTTCATATGCTGAATATCTTTGCTGTAAATGAACATAAGAGATCTGATCCTCTTTTCAATCTGGGTGAAGATTTTCTAAACAATTCTTTATCTCAAAGTGTCTAAGTTTCACAGATACAGTTACCCAGCTTTCTGGTAAATGTAGAAGACTACTAAGAACTAAATACAAAGGATTTGGACAAGATGAGATACCCTTACTCCTGAAAGCAATCCTTGAGAACAACTTGCATCCTATCTCTAAACCAGAAAAATACTTGTGAAAAACTGTAGGATTGTAGAAAAGAAATGAGGAGGAGAGAGGAAAACCTGCCTACTTGCCCTAAACTGTTGTATTCACTTGTGGAGATCAACTCAAAAATCTTAACCTCTGTCATGTGACGTGCATGAGAGGCAAAGGAGGCTTAAGACATTTACATTCCAGCTTCTTTAACTTGCCTTTCTTCCTCCTTTTGATTTCTTACTCTCTTTCAAATTAACACTATCATTTTTATACAGCAGTGGTATGTGAATTGATGACTTAAATTGGTTTGTTCATAGAAAGGTCAAATTCCTCCTGCAGCCCATCCTTTCTGAACAGGACTGCAAAATGCAAGCTCCTCACGCAGCCTTTGCTCTCAGGCGAGTCCCAGCCCAATACAAACAAAGCTTTTGACTTCAGCGTGCCTGCTCTTATGAATAAGGCCTGTAAGATACAGCCTGTACATTCCAAATTGCCTCTTTTTTGTGCCATTCACACCAGGGATTAATATCTATGGGAGGCTTTTGTGAAGCCTTCACCCTCTTGCCCTTCCACAGCCCAGCAGTAGCTATGATTTCAAGGATGCAGATAGATTTTTTTCTCTGTACTCCCCTTTGTAGAACAGCCCTTTGGTTGAGCTTGGGGAAAATGAAAATTTGCTTCAGCCTGTAATTTAAAGTCCTGAATTGCCTTTATTGGAATTCTGATGAAAGGTCTGAGAGTCAGTGCTTTTCAGTTCCCACTGCCTGTTGATACTTCTCTTCCCTCTGTCAAAATTTCAAAATTAGAGAATGGCAGTGGCTGCAGAATACAAGCTGTCCATTAGCTCACCTAAGAAATGATGCATTGAATATTCATTGTTCCCTCTTGCAAAATGTCATTTTTCCATGAGTACAGCTTAAAGCAGTTCAGAGAATACATTTGCATAAACCATTTGTCAGAAACAGAAGACTCTTTGTGAAGAACTATTAAGAAACCACATAATCTACTTTTCTGTTCTGATGCAAGTTCCAGGGAGAAGACAGAGCTCCTTTGTAAACAGAATCTACATACAAGTGCTGGGTGTGTTTTTTCTGCAATCAAAATTCCATAAATAATAAAATTGGAGTTCAAAACCAGAAGTACCTGAAATTGTTAAATGTAATGTTAATGATTTCCTGGCAGTATATGAGATTCAGAAAGTTTAACACTATTAACACCCATGCTATTTTGACTGAGCTGAACTCCCCCTCTGCAGTTCTGCTAAATAAAGCTGTAATTAATCTGCAATACAAATTTGGATATCTCCAGTTCCTGGGGAAAAGTATTTTTATAATACATCAGGGGAAGCTGATTCTGTAAATCCAGTTGTGGCTTTTAATAGCCTTCATAATTCATTGCTGTCTGAATGATTTTCTGCATTTATTGCCTGTCTGAGCCCTTTTGTCGAGATAGGTGGCCTTGAAGGTTGCTTTTTTAATGGTACCACCTTTTCTCCTTAACGTTTCATTGCCCTTCTCCAGTAGCTGATCTCGTGCACACTTAGAGGCCCTCCAGCACCTCCGTGATCACACGGATTGGGGTAAGTAAGCCAGATAAGTAAAGGCAAACAAAGCCCAAGTGTGGCACACTGAGCAGCCAAAGAGATTACTGCTCATGCGATTAACATCTTTTCATGCCCCTTCTCCCACCGCAAGATGGTCTTGTTTCCTTTTCACTGGACAACACAGTTCAAGTATTTACTTGTTGCATTTCCCCACAGTGAATTACTCAGGCGTTTCTACCATTCCTTGGGAGCCCCTCCCGTGCCTGGCTGTGCTGCAGAGGGAGGCTCAGGGGCAGTGCTGCTCAGCAGGGAGGCACTGCCAAAAAAGCTCTGCATGTGCTCTGCTAGGCAGTCTTGGCACACAGCACATTTGTGTAATCGCCTTCTGGTTTTATTAATGGATAACTCCTTGCTCGAAAGGAAACATGAAACCTTTGCAGATAACACGTGCCCTCGGAGCACGGTGACAGTCACTAGGACTAGCAGAATGCAGCCAGTTACCTGCAATTATTATCAGCAGAAGTCATATGGACTAATTATATGTCACCTTTACTCCCAGAGCAGGGGTCTGCTGCCAGCCTTCATTTACACTGGCCAGCTGTGTAGGCGCTGAGTGCCTCCTGATACCAGGCAAAGTCACGGTGCCCTGGTGTTTCCTGGGGCACTGCTGGACCTGGCTGGGAGCCCCACAACACTGTTTTCTCTGTGCCTGGTTTTCCAGCTGATTACATTCCAGAAGTCAAGGGGAAAATAAATAAATTGATAAAAGTTAAAAGAAGAAAAAGGAAAGGGGAAAATATTGGAATTACCCAATGCAGGAGGTCTAGTTTAAATCCCCTATATTTAAATGATTGTTTGATTGTACAAGATTGTACAACAGGTCTAGATCTAGCACAGCACCCATACAGCAAATGCTTCATGTGACTGCACTGCACTGCAGGCTAAGCCCAAGCTTAAGTTGACTGAAATATTCCTCACTGTTCACCCCTCACAGTATATCCCAGATTCAGACCTCAAATCCGTGGTCCATCGACTTCTTAGTTAATTGCACTAAATAGTACACATTAAGCAAGAGGAACTGAGATCCCTTTTCCTTGGGAGCTAAGGATAATGGTTCTTATTGAATCCTGCAAATATCCTTCCTGGATTTGAAATTGATTTATTTGGCTCACAGCTGTTTGGTGTTTGCTTTCCATAATGTTCGTATGATCAGACTTGACCATCTGAAATATCTGTAGAAAGTGGATTACTGGAAAACTTGAGGAAACATTTTAAATGATACCTTCTGGATATATTGGTTCAGTGCTGAAGCAGAGCCAAATCAACCCTAGGCCTTTTTACCAGTCTCTATGCAGCACAACCCAAATGCACTTGTCAGTGACCCCAGTCAAAAATTAAAAGTGTGTCTGAGAGAGTGGAATGAGTTGCGGTTGAAATGCACGCATTGAGAAAAGAGGCAAATTTCATCCAAGCCTTACGGGCTTGCTACAATCCTCACTGAGGCTGCAGGTAATATTTCCTCTTGGATTTTGCACTCCAAGATGTGGTGTGCATCCCATACCTTCTTCTGTCTCTGTCCCTCACTTCCTGTGCTCTCTCACGTTTCTACTGCCCTGGTGGGATGTGCCGGCCTGTGGTGAGAACAGATTTAAAACTGTCCACCAAACTCCTTTAGTAAGGAACAAACCAATGCAAATCAGAATAGCATTTGGTGGGAATAAGAATTCTTTAATTTTAGCTTATATTGTTTAATGTCTTTCTTGGGAACATGGAGAGTGGGGTTGAGTGTACCCTCAGCAAGTTTTCCAACGCCCCCAAGCTGAGTGGTGTGGTCAGCATATGCTGTAGGAAAGGGAAGCCACTGAGAAAGACCTGGACAGGCTTGAGAGGTGTGTCCATGAGAAATCCATGAAGTTCAGCAAGGCCCAGTGCAAGGTCCTGCCCCTGGATGGGCAGCAATCCCAAGCACAGATAGAGGCTGGGCAGAGAATGGATTAGGAACAAGCCCTGAGATGGTTGTTGAAGCCANCCAAGCTGAGTGGTGTGGTCAGCATATGCTGTAGGAAAGGGAAGCCACTGAGAAAGACCTGGACAGGCTTGAGAGGTGTGTCCATGAGAACTCCATGAAGTTCAGCAAGGCCCAGTGCAAGGTCCTGCCCCTGGATGGGCAGCAATCCCAAGCACAGATAGAGGCTGGGCAGAGAATGGATTAGGAACAAGCCCTGAGATGGTTGTTGAAGCCAAACATGACCCAGCAATGTGCACTTGTAGCCCAGAAAGTCAACTGTGTTTGGGGCCACACCAAATGCAGCCTGGGCAGCAGTGTGAGGGGAGGAGGGGATTTACCTCATGCTCTGAGGGTTTTCAGCAGCAGATGAGTCTTAAACACCCATTTTCTCTTATCAGCATACTCCTTTTTTGAGCATACATAACAGCTCATCCAGTACTAGTGAACAAAGTTGGTTTGATAACAGCTGGTGCAGGTAGAAAACTGAACAATTAACTCTGAGGTTAATAATAGAAATATATACCATATACTTATTCTATCTATAAATCAGAGAGGATGAAAACAGATGTGGGCTTTAAGCAGATTATTCACTTTTGATTAGAAACAACATTTAGTTTTGCATCCATGGATTCAACAGTTAGCATCCTTGCTGGAATGAAGAATTGTGCCAGATAATAATCTTTTCTTGTACAGTGTTAATGCTCATGGCTGGGGTGGATCAAGTGGTTTCAAACTGGCTTGCTCTGTGGTGGCGTAAGAGCTTTATGTTTGAAAAGTTTATGAAATAAACTAGCTGGACATTGGAGTACTCACTTTCATCTACAGCAATTTTTTGTTCTGTTTTTAAATGTTCCTTAACTGTGGTTTTCTGGCTGCCTCTGCAAAGTCACAGCAAGAATACAATTTTTCTGCTAGATTCTTGAACTGATAGTTATCACATGGGATTTTCAGGCTGTAATTTTTTGAAGAGATTGTTGCAGCCCAGACAATAGCTGTCACCTATATTTAGCAAAACTCAATCCCTAAACTCTTCTGAAAATCTCAGTCTTTCCAATGAAGTTGAAATTTGTGTTTCTGAGCCATCCAGCTGAAATTATTTTACGGAGTAACTGTGCATAACGATGTATAAAGGGCAAATCTATGTACATTTTGTACACTATTGGTCTTCTGGCTGCAGAAGAATGGCATTGGTGCAAAGAATTTGGGCAGCCAGCCGGAAAATTTAATCCTGTATATTTTTCTAAAAATGTTTGTTCCTTAGAGACATAGAATGAAACAGTATGAAAATAATTCTTATATTGAAAGTATGTCCCTCTATGCTCCTTTTCAGGGACTGTCTTCTGATTTTTACATTGTTTATATTCCATATTTATATTGATTTAAAATTGCACTTGCATATTCTTCCTCTCATAAATGTGTTAATTGGACCTAAATTCATACTGAGTTACCAAAGAACAAACACTCCAAATGAATGGTCTGCTTTGTGTGTTTCTGCAGAGAGGTGTGATTAAATATGGCCCCCAAATGCAAGAGACTGTGGCAAATAGGATTACAAAATCCAAACTGGGTGAACTGAAGTTTTTTGCAGAATGAAGACCTGCCCAGAACCCCAGGTTTTTGCAAGTTTTGCACTCATTGTCTCCTTCTAGTTTGACTTGTGTCCAAAATAAGGTGCCAGCAGTCAGCAAGTTCTGTGTATCTTGCAGAAGCATTAACTTGTTGGCTGAGTGATGACTCCAGACTCAGCATTCCCTCAGCTCTCACTTGTGACAGGGATTGCCAAAGCTAGTGAGGAACCAGATAAGGGCGGAGGAACAAGCACCAAGTACTCCTTTGGATTCCTTTTGAATTTTTGAACAGTGACACATCATATGGCCTTGTGTTCCTTAGATAGCCTAAGGCCGTGCCTCTGCTAAGGGAGAATGCAGAGTCATTATTTCTCACTCTGTTTTCAAGCGTGAAATTAAAAACTCCCATGTTGTGCCAGCATTTAAGAGTTTGTTACTGCAGCAGCAATCACGATTGCCAAGATCACCTTTTTTCAGAATGTGGTGGAATACTAGGTGAGCAGAGTGGCTGTAGCCTGGGCGTCTCCTGGATTTCAAAGGAAAAGGCAGGATGAGAGTGGAAGGATTGTGGTTCTGTTTTTTAGAGAAGGTTAAGGCGTTGCTCTTGCACAAAGGGAGGGAGCGTGGTCTCCTGGAGACATCTCTGCCCAAGCACTTAGCATGACAATTCTTTAGGTGCTGCCAGAGGCTGCTGGCTGTGCCTTTATGCTGGTGCCATAGGGAAGTGTGTAAAGTTGCATCCAAACCAGCCTGGTCAGCTGGGGTTGCAGATGAAGGACTGGGAAAAAGCAACTCACTTTTAACAAATTCCTCCATGACAGTTACAGGGTGAGCGGAAGCATCCCAGGAAAGTGGTGGATATATTTATTTGGTAAGAATTCATTCTAATAGTCCCAAGACACCCATGATACTTAAAATCCAAGCAGAAGAGTAACTGCCACATGTAATACCATCACCTTGATTTTAGGACATCCCTCCAACCTGCTAAATTTACTACTTTTCTGGTCAATGATCTATCCGGGAATCCTTTTCAAATTCATGTGAGTTTTATTAAATGTTGGGTAATATGTGACCCCATCAAGTGAATGCAGTGTCCACTTGGGAGACTTTTGTTCTATTCAAGCCTTGTTGACAATGCAGCGAGCTCTGCTCCGGGCTGCCAGGGGGGGCGGGCAGCCGGGGCCGAGCGCGCTTTGATTGATTTGCACAATAGGAACGAAAATATTCCCGAAACTCTTGAGATCACTCAACTCTTCCTGCCAGACTTCCATGAAATATAACATGCAATCAATTTAGCTTACAGCCAAATTCTCCCCTTTCGGCCCCCTCTTTCCTTTGGTGTGTCAGCGAAGATAAATGAAAGAAGCAATAAGGAGTACAAACAGCAGTAGCCACGAAAGCAGCAATTGCTTGTGTAGAGGGGACTCATGGTGCCAGGCCAGAGCAGAACCCACAACAACTTGACCAAACACAGGAATGAATGAAAGGTCCTTTTGAAAGGGCAAAAGAAAGACCGCGTTGACCTCTTTGCAGAAAGAGGAAACTTCAAAGGCTTTACAAGAGTTAAAAGACCCAGTTACACGCAGCAAAAATGACTTGCATTGGATGCTAACACAGCGAAACTAAACAACCTCACAGTAAGAGATAGAGCAGAAGGTGGGGAGGAGGGGGCATATTTCCCCTGGTCACTGGAAAAATGTGGAAAAGACTAATTCTGTTCATTTGGTGTTAGGTGTAAGCTTCATTTGAAAGCCATACATGGGAGGAAAACAGAAATTCAGACAGAGCTCCTAACAGGCTTTGGAAAAGCCAGGCACATGTTTTCTTTTCATTTTTCTCATCAAGAAGTGCTCTCATCGTGTGCTTCTTTTGAAAACATTTGGCAGTTCCTTAGGTATGACAGAAAATGTGTCTGAAGAAGTTAGAACTATTGAAACTGGGTATTTAAAAAAGTTTCTGAATGATCCAAGCATTGCATACGATTTATGAAACTGCATTGAAAGGCACAGAAAAGTGCCAATAGCCTGAGATAGCTGCATTCTGCTGTTTTTTACTTGCTCAACACAGCCTGGAAGGTATTTGGTCACGCGTGTAGTTTTAAGCGAGAGGGAAGGCTGCTGGCTGCCGCGACCTTGTTTGCGCTGGGGTTAAGCAAGTGCATAAAACCTTTTGCTAGACAGCAAGGTCTGCCTCTGAATTCCAAGGATTTGAGAGCAAGCAAGTCACAGCACTTCAATGAACAAAGACTTTCCTCTTTAATCTGCTCTAGTTGGGAAAGATAAGACCTCAAATGGAATCTACTTCAAGACTAGATTACACATTAAGATAAGCATAATACGATAAGGACCAACTGACACAGCTTCTGTAAGGGCAAATTGTGCCGCTCTATCTTTCAAGAATTCTGTGCAAAAAGTGCATGAAGTAAGAGATGAAATGTATCTTTGGAACACAATTTACGTGGCATTTCGAGAGACTCCTGACAGGATTCTTTGTGAGAGGTTTTGAAATAAAATAAATAGCAAGCCATGTTGCCAGTCTATAGGATGCTTGGAATTCATAGCAGATAGCAAATTTTAAATTAAAAGGCTAATAAGAAAACATATTGGATTTTTGTTATTATTTTGTTTATATTTACTTTGAAAAAAGAGTTTTAATGCAATATGTTAACAAATTATTTTAGATCAGTAACAACTAAAAAGGATCATTAGACACTCCTAGAAATACTTGTATTTGCCCAAAACATTCAGTCTTCCATCCATCTATCATCATTCTGGGAGCTGAAAAATACTGTGTTAGAAAATATAATAAAATTCTCATTATCGTAATGGACTTTGATCTGACATGGTTCCCTGAGGAACCAGATATGAATCACTGAGAGTATTACAGCTTAATGAATATGCCTTTCCAAAATAAACTAACAAAGAGACAGATTAGAGAAACATTTTACCAAAGTAATACCTCACTATAGTAATGATTTAATGGAAAACTTCAAATGATATGTTCCCTGTTGCTCCACAGTTCAGTTTTGTATGCCTCAATTTAGATGAAGATGTTCTGCAGAGAAAATCTCTGGAGAAGAATGACAAACCCAGTCAAAGTTATGTGAAGATTTGCTTGAATGATTACTCCAGCTATGGGCATTTGACATATAAAGACCATGTTAACAAAATAGCAGGCGAAATTCACTTTCATAAATTAAGCTTTGGAATGCCCACATTCAGAATTGTGGGTTGCCAGATGCAGGGTCAATCTTTTTCAGTATGAGGTATGGGAGCCCATTTTCTTGAGAGCCATTGACTTTTTCTTTTGCAGCTACCTTCTGCAGACTTTTTACAAAGCAGTCCATGAATCCCTTTATCCACACCTCATAAGCTGAAAACGACTGGTTTAATGAAACTAAAATGTGATTTCAAACACAAAATAATGATTGTCAATGAGAAGAGTAGCCATCCATTTCTTTCTTCTTTGCCCCACTGTATAAATATTTCAAGGCATCTGATTAAACTCAGATTCAATATATTCAAGGCATCTCAGCTAAAGGAAATACCACTTAATTTAGTTTTAATAGTAGCCAATTTGTAATTCATTAACACATGTCCTCTGTGGCTGTTGTGTGGAAGAAGGTTTTAATTCAAATCTACATAGGAATATTTCAGTTTTAGGACAATTTCTCAGTTTAGTCAGGATTCAATAGTTTTTTCATTTTTTAAAGTGACCAATAAAAAGGAAACTTCTCTAAATCTACATACATATAAAAATCATGTCCTTAAATATTTTACCAGTGACAATAATTCCATAATATAATTTAGCAGAACTTTGTCCTTTGGTCAGCTATAAATGCTCCGAGGAATTTATACTCCTGTCTTTACTGGTATACAAGATGGCAGGTTTGGAATAAAATATCTGTTTATAAATCACCATTTTTCTGGAATCCCGGGGATATTAAAGTCCAGAGTGACTAAGACATTAATGCAATATTGCTTGTTGGGATAATTTCGTTTTTCTCTGAATACATCAAACCAATAAAATGAGGTGAATATCTAAGGCAAAGCTTTGTCAATGTCCTGTATTAAACTACTGTATTCATACTAAATATGGCACAAAAATAAGAAGCTACTGCCTTCTTTTCTGCCTTGGTGAGCTGTTATTTTGATACTTTCAAGTGGGTAGGAATAAATGGTACATGCTTCAGCCTGTTGACTCGCAGTCACTGGCTATTCTTACATGGATAACTGCAGTAGCATGAAGATTGATTGCCCTGGCGCAGAGGCAGCAGCTGCCATTTACAAATGCCAGCCAGTGCTCCTCGTGGGGATTTGTGATAGAATACAGAAATAAGCCAGAATTACTTCCATTAGCTGAATACATGCCTTTTTTTCTTATTTTACAGTCTCACCGTGAGTCCCCACAATAATTACTTTAAAACATTAGCTGATTTTAAGTAAATTTGACAGAGGCAGCTGATATTTAAAACGCAATTAAGTTCTTACAAATAGTGACAAAATCAGTGATCAAGTAGAAGAGAGAGAAAGAGGTTTCTCAAGTGTCCTGTCTAAAGGAGAGGCTGTCACATACATTTATTATACATCAAGGGATATATGAAACCAAGAAATCTAAATGCTCAAAACCACCAGGAGTTTGTAATTGTCAGATGCAAAAAATGCTTTCTGTAGCTAGCCTAGCATATGTGTGTCAACTCCTGTCATGTATCATCTTGTGATCACAGAGTTGTGCTATTTCTGTGGCAGCTTGGCACTGAAGAGGCAAGCCATAAACAAATTTCTCTCTTTTCATACAGTTGCAGTTCACTTGATTTAAAATTAACAGCGAAATAATAACTTGGAGTTTTATTTAACAAGGTGAGGTCATGTTGGAACCATCACCCAAGTAGTTCTGTTTAGTTTGGAACCTGCTGCAGGGTTTTTAACAGTGTGGGTATCTGTGTGCCTATTGATATATGTGTGTATATATATGTACATATATTTTACATGGTGTATATCCTTTAACCAAGACTCTCAGGTTGGGAACTTTCTTCAGCATGTTTTGTTTTAAACAGCACATATTTCTACTAGCTTTACACACAGTGAGTACTATCTACTGGTGACTTACTCCATTGGTTTTATATCAGATTGCTCATAGATTAAAGAGCTAACCAGCAGGCGGAAACAGTGCTGCCAAGTTTTTCAATTTTATCACGAAGTCTTGAGATATTTGTTTATTTCTGTGCCCTAACAGCTGGGATAGTGGAAGTTTGTGAGAATCTAAGTTTCCATTAAAACTAGGGACCCTTAATGGCAACTTAGACTTGTTAGACTTCTGGGCTGTGGATCTAAGTTGAAAATATGAAGCAAATAACCTCAGAGGGTCAAGATATGAAAAGTCAAATATAAACATTATTTTTCTTGAGACATTCTCATAATGTCTCATAATTTTCCAGTGTCAGTAATGAATTAATAAGAATGTCAAAATTTCTTCCTCAACTTTAAAAGGCTTTGGGGTGACTTCAACAAAGATGAAATACGGACATTTGGTTTTCTTCATGAAGAAGATGGATCAGCATAAACAATATGTGGGGCTGAAACAACAACAAAAAGTACTTTTATGGACTGAGCAGAAATATGGCCCTTCATCTATGACACTTTTCAGAACTATTAATCTCCTGCCTGGAATCAGATTCCTGACACTGTATCAATCTCCTTAGCAAGTACAAGCACATGTCTCTGCTCATTGAAGACAAGCTTTGGTGTGTAGTTTTCCTGATGGTGGTTTTATAAAAACTTTGTGTTTCAGTGAAAGAGAGAAAAAGATTGAAAAGTTAGAGGTATCTATAAAACAAGGACATACCTTGTGTGAAGCCTTGAGAATAATAAAATAGCAAAGCACTGATGGGAAAAGGATTCATAACTTTGAAAGGAGTTCTTCCTTTTCTTTGGGTTTGGGGAAGGTCTAATCAAATTGTACAACAAATAGAGTTGCATCAGACAAACTTTACACCATCAAGTGTAGAGGAAACTGAGTAAAAATTAATAATGTTAAACTTATTCAAATGGTTAACATACCCTTATAACCCTGTGCGAAGTGGTAGGGGATTGCTAAACAATTCATTGTTCTTCTTCTGTTCCAGTTTGTGTGTACTCCCGTTCCTCATGAAATTAAGAGGACACATTGGACTTTAAGACACAGTGTAATAAATTACAGCAATCTAAGAGCCTTCAGGACTGAATGGAAGAAGTAATGGCCTAAGAGATACAACATGTATTTTAAGAAACATGATTAATCAATATCACAGATAGAAACCCAAGTTTAATGTACTCAGCTTTAACTTTCCAGGAGTAACAGTTTTTCCTCTGCTGTGAAGGGTATTCTGGATGAAGCCACCTAAAAAGCTGTTGGAGCCAAACTGTTAAACAGAAGGTAATCAGCTAGTGAAAAATTCCCCAGAAACTCTCCGTCATTTCCCTCTCGCTTGTTATTCTGCCTTTGGCTCGTCCCCAAAATAAGCCATGTTTCCCGAGATATAGCTCTCCATGGCTCCTGATGCTGTCTCTCTCTCTCTCCCCCATGGATACTCTCCCCAGTGAGAGTATCACATAGATATCCTCTTTTGCATTTTTTATAACGTTTGCATCTCTAGCTGTAAAAGATTAAATTAAAGGACTCTTTGACCTGACTTTTGTGGTCAGTGCCACTCTAGCCAGCAATGCATCACTGGAGGAATGTCAGCTCCATGACCCATTACTCAAAGGAGGCGCCAACTAGGAAGAGTGGGCTGAGAGATCCAAATTTAAATTTATTGTCATGATACAGCTAAAAATAAAAAAAAACACCCCTCTTATAGTATATGGAGTGGGAGGCAGAGGTAAAAAAGGGTAGGACCTCTCTCAGGTCAATTAAAAGCTTTAAATTATGTACCTCTGGCAGGGCTTCTTTGCACATGAGATAGATAATTCTGCTATTTTGATTTCCCTCCTGAAAAAAAAAAATGTTTTGTATCTTCCATTAGTGCAGGCTTTAGATTTCTGGGCAGATTTGCAGCATCAGATTGGATTTGGATGGGTGAGGATATACCATTCACTCTGCTTCTGTGTGATAAATTGCTAGGAACAGGCTCTTCACCCAGAGGGTGTTTGGGCACTGGCTCAGGTTATCCAAGAATGTGGTCACAGCACCAAGCCTGACAGAGCTCAGGAAGTGTTTGGACAATGCTCCCAGGCACATGGTGTGACTCCCAGGGTGTCCTGTGCAGGGCCAGGAGTTGGACTAGCTTATTCTTGTGGGTCCCTTCCAACAAAGAATATTCTGTGATTCTGTGGTTATCCTGAAGCAAGGAGGACCAGTTTGTGACTCGGCTGCTTACCTGCTGCAGTTCCTTAGGACAGATTGCTTAAATTGGCTCTCATTTCAGGGCAAACAGTTAAGGGTAACATTAGCTTCAGAAATTTAATTTGACTGTCCTGTACCTAGCACAGTATAGCCATTCTTCCTGCTTCCATATTCTTTTCAGCCTCAGGTCTTCCTCATATCTTTCCTGCAGCCTCACTCTCCCTTGTGGTCTTTGTTCTTCTTTCATTCTTATTTCCATTTAGCTTTTCCATAAAGATTTCCCTTTCTCCTCTTTTTAAAATTGCATATCCTACTAACTCATCTCTTCTGGGCCAATCCTCCAGGTATTCATATCCTTGAAAAAAAACTGGGAAAGGAAAGAACTAAATTCATGGTGAACATGGACTTTGCTGTCTCTGCAGGCACACTTTTAACCCTATTGTCCCACTCAGTATGATACTTCTTCATAAACTTCATACTCCTGCACTATTTTTAAGGATCTCTGTAGCTAATTATAAGTGAAATGGGTATTAAAAGAGCCCCAAGACTGACTTGTGCTTCAGGATGCTACTAGAAGATAAACAGGGAGGAGGGGGGAATAATATCTGTAAGCCAGGGCACAGCATTTTAAGTATTAATGTAGAACTTGAAGCAGCTGGTTCTGATGAAGAAGGGATGAAATTTAAAATTTTATGTAGTCAGGGTAGATCTGTTTGTGCCATTGACAATCCTCTTTTGTGGGGCCTGATGGAAAAAGTGCAACCAGAGGACACTCAAAAGTAAGGCATTAAAAGGATGAGCAAAGGACAATATTTCAGTCCATTCTCTGGCACATGACATACAAAGGAATGTTCTAGTATTGAAGAAATTCCAGAAACCCACCAGGACTTTAAAAAAAAATTAACATCTTCAGAGCTACTCTGTGTTACAATGGTCTCTTTTAAGTATGTAGAATTTCACAGCTTCTGCAGTGCCAAAGACTTTTTTTATTAACTTTCTATTTGATCTTATGAAATTATAACAATGTATTATCTCTCTTCCTTAAACACAGGATAATATAGCTATTTATGAATTAGCTGATCAGACTTTTGAGAGAGTCCAGCCCCATGGAATGGAGAAATACACTGTCTGTGCCAAATTCTGCCATAAATTATACCTGCATGACTCTGCTGCTGCCTGAAGCAGTTTTGATAGGATTTTGAGGATAGGAGTGAACTGAATTCAGGCTGCTGATGGAAATGTCGCCTTGTACACATGTAAGGGTTCCCATCTCTTCTTCCTCATCAGCTCTCCTATGGCTCTTACTTGGATCACAGTCCCAATGCTGCCATTGCTGGGCCATTCCCCTGAGATGCCAAGGACTCCTCTGTGCTCGCTTGGGATTTGCCTGTATGGAGTTTCCTGTAACACTGTGGGAAAAAAAGTGACCAATTCATTATGTTTGACTGGCATCTAGAAAACTTTAACTATGAGAGTACTATTCGAGTAGTAATAATGATAATAGTAATGATAATATTATTGGTAGCACATTTTCCTATCACATTATAGTACTAAAACATGTTATTATATTTTTTAATATTAGAATAATTTACATAGTTTCACTGCAGTGAAACCAATTCATATATAAATGTATATAAAGTGGGAAACACTTTTTAAAACCTAGTTTCATAGCTGCTTAAAATGGCTCATTTTTCCAGGCTCTATTTTTTTAGAAGGATAATCCCCAGCACAGTAGTAAGCCAAGACACCGTAGGCTGGAAACAAAAGTATATGACTCAAAAGAAAGGCTCTCATTCATGGCAGAATTACTGCAGCAGCTCACACTTCTGTGCTGGGACAAAGAAATCTCCAGAAGGGTGTGATCTTGGCTGAGAAGAAACAGTTTAAGTCCAGTCCTCCCCCAGGTTTGGTTTGTGGTGTCTCAGGGGCTGACAGGAGGTCAGTCCCTACGCAATAGCTCACCCTTCCCCGAGGAGCTGTGAAAAGCTGTGCAGGGATCACTCCCACAGCCACAGAGGAACAGGCTGCTCACACACAGGCTCACTGAGGCAGAGCTCCCAAAGCAGCTGCCAATGCCCCTTGCTCTTTTGGCACCGAGAATCCATTTTTTTAACAGTACCCTGTAGCAGGGTGTAAGAAGTGTATCTGAGCATTGCAATTTATAATGCCACAGAAGAGGAAAAAATCTCTTAAAAATGATGGCAAGCGGTGGAATACTTAGCTTGAGCTGTAACAAAATAATTGTCTTTGTGCAAAAATATGTTGTGTGATTTATAGGATGGCTTCATCAGAGACCAAATGAAACCCTGGAGTGAATTTCACTCAAAAAGATCAAAAGTAAGATTAATGAACTACCTATATAATTTATAAGATTTCACTGGACAGAGAGATCCCTTTTGATGCTATGAGTCCAACTTTTATATTTATATTTTTATCCACTGTTTTTTTATGTATTTTGTATAATGTAATTTTGCATATTTATACATAATTATTAATATGATCTATTACAGTGCCCCCCAAACATGCCAAATGCTTTAGGTACAGTTCCACTTACACATAGTTCTCTGTTTCAAAGAGTTTAGTAGCTGGAAACTTAAGATGTTTGGAAATGTCTGCACTCAGGTATGGCTCTCCTCACTTTGCAGGGTTGGGCCCTGTGCAAACAGCTGGAGCATGGATATTTCAGTCCTGAAAATCACAACTCTCCAACGTATTTCAAGACCATTTTTGTTGCCATTTTGGAATCAAAAATCACTCTTTAAATTTAACTTTTCTTGGAGATTACTCAGGGAGATGTAAATATGGGGTGTGGGGGGGTACTCTGGGAATATCTGAATTTTTTCTCTCCAAAAGCTATTCAAAATGCAGTAGTATGAAGGGGACCTGAAACCTCTTGTGAAAGAAATTACCTTGGCAGGAGTGTGCTGGAATATGGCCATACATATTTCTGTGGGGAGCCTTCTCTGTGGAGGTTGTGGTAGGATTGAGTATGGACTTACAAGAAATTCCCATTAGTGCTTTGATCACTATGTCTGGGACAAAAAGACTGTTTCTCCAGTCGTAAGGTAATTCTGGGGACAATCACCTTTAATTTATCTCCCTCAGAGTGTCATATGGCTCCAAAAAATGCAACACCAACAGCCACATGCCATTTTCTACACGAAACTCTCCTTTTGTTCCCCACCCAGAGAGCCAAGACGTGCCATGTGCTGTCCAAGGAGGCCACTGACCCACAGGGCGTCAGTCCTCTCTAAGAGTGTCACTAGACCAAAGCTGGTGCTCCTGTACACCAAAATTGCTCTGCAGAGATGCTTTTTGGATGGGCCTAATGGGTTTTTGAGGGGGAGGGCACTGCTGGTCCCGCAATAGCAGCAGGGGCACCCTGTCCTGCCCTGCCCACCCTCACTGGGCCTTTCTAAATGTTCCTTTTTCCCCAAAGCTAACCCAAATAAACACAAGTATCCATAATGATGATGAATGCCCACCAAAGGCTAAAATAATGTGCAAGTTTCTAATTTGTTTTTAAATATAGCAATTTTATTTGTGAGGTTTTTTGTGCAAGCCTCTCAAACACCATTAAACTCATACTCAAATATTTACAATGTGTTTATACTTACCGTGTTCACCTCTGAACAAATTGTTTGACCTTATTTGCAAATGTGTTACAAGAGCCCCCAATGACAGATGATCTTTCATAGGAAATCACAACACATAAGTGAAACTGAAGCTATGCTGCTGCCCTGTGCAGTATATCAAAGCGCTCTGATCTCCCCAAAACATAAATTTGTGGCGCAGCCACCCTGGCAGAGCCTGGGTGGGGATGGAGGAGGGCCCTCCTTTAACCTCTGGTGCACAGACCCACACTTCAGGGGTCAGTTTACGCCATGCGAGATGAGGGCACTTGACGTCCAAAACCTGCAGGGCTGATGCTACCCAGTCACTCAAATCACGTAATTAATGTGCTGCTGGGTTCCAATAATAAACAATTCTGATGCCTACTCGCTACAGCCAAACTTCCCGGCCTAAATAAACAGCTTTTGGCTTAAAAATGGCTCTTATCCAAAATGAAGTTTTCCATTGATCAACTGATCCTGCTGTGAGTTTGTACTTTCTGGTTCAGTTTCCCACTGATTATGCTAAGGTTGAGACGACTTATTAAAGAATTATGTTTCTGTACCTATGGATTTTATACTAATGCTTGGTCACATTATCTCCAGCAACAGTAGTCACACTTAAACCACGTCATTTCAGTTAACTAAATGTTATCCTACTTATAGAACTAATGGAAGGTAGGGAAAACATGAAGTAAGAATTAAAGGAAAATTAGGATAATTCAAATTACATCTTATTGGATGGCTAAAAAACAGTCATCAAAGAACAAGAGGGAGCATACTCACCTTTGTGTGCCTTACCCCATTGAGGAATTTGAAAGAACATTAGCAAAAAAATTTCCCCTTTGCCAATAAAATGGTTTTGTTTACACTCTTATTTTGCTGTTCAACAGCTCTACCAGCTGAGCTCTTAAGAAGAGGGTTGCACTGCAGGGAAGTGTCTTCTTCCTCATGTGACACTGAGGCAACTTATTGGGTGAGTAAAATCCAGAAGAGATCATTCTAGCCCAACCCAGCCCTTCCACCCACAGATTTTATGTTGAACTGTTTCCACGGATATCACTGAAGCTGCCGTAAGTCAGCAATCCTGATTTACAATATCTGTGTCCAATAAAAGAATCAGGGCAATTACAGTTCTTCGAACGGGAGCCTAAGCAACGTCTGTTCCCAGTTTAGATACAGTCTAGACATCATTCCTCAGCCATCCTGAGGCCTTTCTGGAAGGACAATATTTCATAGTCATGTAATCATTGTCCCTTTGTTGACATGACCAATAAGAAAGTCAATTGGTGTCAGCTGTAGTGGTGATTTTGTGATGGGAACATCTGTCCTTTTTATTCCTGATGAGACTTAGTCTTGGTCACTGTTAATTGGGCGAGGATGAAAGCTCCAGATCCTGTTACAAGTCCTTTGAGTAAACTAGTTACTCATAATTTTTTCACATAGTTTATCTCCTTTGATTTGTAAAATTGTTTCCACTTGATGCTTTGGGCCCAGGTGCCTTTTGAATAACAATAAAACTTTGCAGCAAGCCCCTGTCAAATCCAAATGTTCCTTTCTACCTATCCTGGTAGTTTAAATGATGCTGTATCTGCCTCAACCCTTCACGGTCCTTTAATTTTTCATGTCTGTTAATTAATCATTCTGACACAGAGTTCTGCCACACCAAAAAATATTGTAAATGTCCTATATATAGATCTCAACTAGGACTAGCAACTAGGGATTTCTGCTTTGTTCTTTTATCGCACATATGTTTCACTTTGATGTAAACATTGTTTCAAAAACAGTAAAAAGAGCTTTTTCATGTTATGCATAGATTATTCCATAAACACAGGCATCCTGTCAGACACAGTAATAATTAGAAATAGCTGTAGTTTCATTGCTAACTCCATAATACTTCAAACCTCTTAGATTTTTAAAAAGTAAAAAATCAGATGCACGTCTTTGATTCTGGGTAGGAACTGTTTAAATTTCAATTAATTTCCCTGTCACCAGAACTCATTTAATGTTTTTTAAGAAATAAACAGCAAGCTCAATAAACTCACGACAATTTCATAATTTTACAACAGTAAAATTTCACATAAAGAATTCATCTGGGCAGAGGAGTTGAAGTTGTTTTAAGGCTGAAATTCAAAAATGTTCTTACATTTATATAATTGATTTTTTTGTTGTTCATTAATATCTTTTACTATCCAGACAAACTGATGACATATAAAAACCTCTGTTTTACCATACAGTCCCAGTCAAACTAATTCAACAGTAAAAAAAAAAAGTTAAAAGCCTTTCAGACGGACGGTGCATTTATATGAGTCTTATGCAGATGAATCCCATGCAGATAGGTGTGGGAATAACAAGATTGGAGAGCTGTGATTTTATTTATAATAATAAATATCTATTTATTTTTAATTAAACGTCTCCCAGGTTGTGCTAGATGGTCTCTTGGAAATAAAGGTAAAGTTTAAAGGTATTATTTGCTCTTACACCTGTTCATGCATTGAACTTGATCTATCTTTCCACCTTGGCTAGTAAGCACAGCAAGGGCACTAATCATGAAGAAAAAAGTGAGATTTATTTAAACTTGGCTGTCTCAGGCAGCAGCAGATTAATTTTTATCATATTTAATGGATGGGTGTCCTGGGTTGATGCTAAATTGTATCCCCATTCATCTGTTTAGTTCAGAAATAAGTGTTGTACCTTTAAAAATTGGATCTGACAGTGAAGAAGACACACTGGAATTCCTGAGGCAGTTGTTTTCAAAACATAATGATAGGAGTCTGCAGCTTTCGGACACACACAGCCTGTGTGTTGTGGGCAGTGTGGACAGCAGAAGAGAGCTCTCCTTTGCTTTTTTGGTAGTTTTTTGCTAGCCGAGGCAGAGAAGTTCTCCGAACTGCGTTTTTTTTTTCCCTTTTCTTGAAACTGTTTGAACCTGCTCTGGACTAAACACCCAAAAGGGCACCAGGAGCTCAGCCCTTGGCCACCAGGCCTGGCCTGGGCCCGGCCTTTCCACCAGAGGAACCAACAGCAACTGAGCCGAGCTACAGCCACGAGAGAGACTTCTTGGCATCTCTGCGGAACGGCGAGAGAGTTTTTTTGTTATTCAGTGTTGTTCCTTCATTTGTTGGGCTGGGGAGTGTTTTATCTGTTAAATAAACAACTTTTTCCACTTTCTACCAAGGAAATTTTCTTTTCCTATCCCGATTCAGCTAAGGGGAGGGGTGGTTCATCTAGAGGTTTGTTTGTTTTCCTTTCTTTCCCTCTCCCAAATTTGCCCTAAACCAGGACAATGGGACACAAAACTCCATGAACTCAACAAAAATATCCACAATGCCTTCAGGATGGATTGAGCATCTGTGTAGTCTGGCGCAGAAGTTCAGTCTGGCTGCAGGGAAATCCTCTTGGGCACCCTCGAAAGGCTGCAGTGCCCCTCTGCCCCTGTCCCTTTGGCTGCCCAGCCCAGGGAAGGGCTGTGCCCCGGCACGAGGTGTGGTGGCTCTGGGCTGTGCAGCGGGGCCCTGTCAATGGCCAATTGTGCCGCCAGCTCCGCAGCCGCCACTCAGAGCCCCCCGCTTTCCCCCTGCCTCTCCCACAAACGAGCTTTTCAGGAAAACTCTGCTCCGCAAGGAGTGGTGCCAAGTGACATGCTTAGTGAACTGTGTTACCCTGGATAATTAAGAGGAGCTAAACCCCAGGTTTGTTACAACAGCTTTGCTACAGAGCCATTACTGTGTAAGTATCAACAAAATCGTTGCCCACTGATCGTACTCCAACCTTTATTTTTGAAATATATTAAGTGAACTATTGCTAATGCTAATGTCTCTGAAGATTAATTAGGAGTGTTGGAGAGGAAATTTTTTTAAAGTGCAGATCAAGAAGTAACATTTTCCACCAGATGTTTCTAATGTAACTCTAGGAAACCAAGTGTCACATCATCTAAAAATTAGATTTGGCTCAGTGAGAATTTCTACTACAATTTTATTTTCTCCAAAATTATACCAGTTTTTAAAGAACACACAAAAAATGGGGGTTTTTTGACAGTGCTGTGACTACAGTTTTCATTAGATAGATAGCAGATAATCTGACTTTTATGAATCTCACAGTATGCATTTGACTTTGTTTTATTTGAGATTACATCACATCCATCACAAAAAGCCTGGAAGAGATGCTTTCTCTTTAATTCTGCCTTGACAAACACAAGATCTGATCTACTTCCTCTTTTCCCCTCTGAGGCCAAGGAAATTCTTTTCGTTCACTATTCTGTCTTTCAAGTAAAAAAAAAAGTATTTCTGCTATCAGGTATGCACTGACATTTCCCCAAATCAGCATTTTGTGCTAGGAAAATTAAATATTGTTAAAATGAATAGTGATCCCAGGATTCCTTCTGCTGCTTAGCGCTCCACTGCAAGCGGTGCCAAGCCTGAAAGGGTAAACTAGAGCTTTCCCAGCTTTCTAAGCTGAGTCCTCTCACCTCCTGTGTTCAAGGCAGCAGGATAAAGAGTACTCCACCTCTCTGAACTCTTGTGCTTTTATGGCCAAGTGGAGTTGTGATTCAAATACAAACATTTGGAATCCCAAAATTTAACTAAGTATCTTAATAGATAAGTGGATAAACCCTTGATTACATGTTGCCTATGGCTCATTGTTCATTGTCCAGAAATAAATGCCCCTAGCAATCCCCCAGCAGTAATATCAGCAATACTTATCAGAAGCAGACTGATGCCTTTGTACAAATGGCACTGATAAAGGACTTGCAGAGCAGAGAACAATCCAAACGAGTGGAATGAACAAAGAAGTGCATAGCTTATCTTTTGTGGCATTTTCCATGGCTTCAGAGTATCTGACAGTGGAGCCAATGGGAATATATATTTTCCATGATAACAGTTACATCTGTGGCTTGCACTTTCAATGTCTGTGCTGGAGCACGCTCAGTCTCCTGTCTGCTGACGCAGGGCAGGGCAGTTCTGGCACATGGGATCAGCCACCACTTCAGCTATCCTGGCCTCAGAGTGACAGGTGATTTAAGGTGCTCTCTTAGGATGGTTGTTTTCCACAGCTGCATCTATTTGTCTCCAGATAAATCTCTTTCCTTTCTTTTTTCTTTTTTTTTTCTGTTAATAGACACCACAGTTCCCAGTCCCAAAATAGGAACCATAGCAGAAAACCCCAGGATCACCATTTGTCACAATTCCATTTGCTAGACTATTGTTTTGCTTCATTCACACCATTCTGCGTGTTTCCTGCAAGGAAATATTAGACCTTACTTTAATCTTCATTTTTATGTAATGACCCCCATAATATTTGCATCAATATCCCTCTGCCAGCCCTTCCATAATCAATTTGTAGAGACTGACTTGGGTCTAGAGCCTATATTGCTGATACTTTAAATAATCCTGCCTCATTTTCTTTGTTTACAACAAAAACATTGAGATCACTGAAAATGATTCTTACTTCAGCTACACTACCTGAACACAGCAGAGCTTTTAGCTTTTCATATTTATCAAAACCTATTCTTTCTCTTTCTCCTACCTTTGCTGCCTTCTTCCCCACTCTCTTTTTACTTTTTGTCACTGCAAGTTCTTTGCTATCCTCACTATCACCATATTTGAACCTGTGCCAGCTTGCCTTTTCTGCCTTCAAAATAATTGAATCAGATTTACTGTGAATGCTCTCTGAATTTAAGTTTGCATCAGCTTCAGAAGGAGCTTTCTGAATTTTACATTTTGGTAAAGCAGTTTCAGAAGTGCAAAGACAGCAGAGTGAAAAGCCAAGAGAGCCTGGACTGAAAAAATAATGATTCTTTGCTCTTAACTGTAATATTTTATAACAAAACAGAGAAGAAAATGCAGCACAAGGAATAGCCTTCCAATGAACATTGGGTGGCCTCTTGTGAAAGAGAGTTAAAAAATTGGAAGTACTCATGGAGTATCTTAATTTTTCCTCTTAAAAAGCCATATCAAAATGCAGGGGTATGAAGGGGACCTGAAACCCCTTGTGAAATAAATTGCTTTGGCAGGAGTGTGCTGGAATACGGCCACTCCTGTTTCTGTGGGGAGCCTTCTGTGTGGGGCTTGTGGCAGGACTGAGGATGTTAAGCTGAGAGTCAAGAGTTAAGCTCTGGTAGAGCCTCCATGTGACCTCTCTATGGTTGATCTGCTCATCCCCAGCCTGGATTGGTAGTGGGGGTTGCCTCACCCCAGGGCCAGCACCTGGCACCTGGCTTTGTTGAACATCAGGAGCTTCCCATGGCGTGACTTGTCATGATTGTGCCTGTCCCTCAGGATGACATCCTGGTTTTCAAACTTGTCAGCTGCATTCTATGAAAATGGGAAGCCTCATTGCTGCCTGTGACTGTGTGAACTGTGACTTCTATCTCCTGGTTGACTTCATATAGTATGTTGCCAGCAGAATAAGCCATCTTTTACATTTGGATCAGGAGTTTAAAGCACAGTCAATAGATGTGGAGGTAAATGGAGGGCATCTCTGGTTGGTCTTCCAGGTATGGTTCTCACTTTGCTGAAAGGAATGAGCTGTGGAAACTTCATCTCTTTTGCTTTTTCAGGTGGGTCTTAACTTTTCCAAGCAGCTGTCTGCAATATGTGTGGCCCCATATCTCATGAGAGGCATTTTTGATACCCTCTGAAGTTAAGGTTTCAAAAAATGTTATTGAAAAAAGGTCCCTACTAAGAATATTTTTTCTTCGAATAGTTATAAAAAGGGAAACCCGTGCCCCGAGTTTGAAATCCACATGTTTCTTTCCATGTGGTTCACACATGTGTAACATAGGCATGTTTTTATGAATCGTTTGTATATTCCTTAGCCAGACTCCTGTGTTTAAACAAATGTGGAAACAACACAATACAGCTGTACAAGGAATTTTTCTTGTTCATAAGTAGGATCTATAGATTTTTAAAGCTACACTTCTAGCAATAAAGAAATTGTCCATATTACTGGAATGTACTTCATATCTTGATAAAACATTTAATTCTCTTGGTCTGGAAAAAAAGACTTATGAGCTTTATAATGATGCCAACTTAGCATTGCAAGGGTTAGTAATAGGCAGGAGTGAAGGTGCTATTCATTACCAAGATATCCAAACTGGCCTTACTTACTTACTTGGCCAGAAATTAGTTCTGATGTTGTTTCCAGTATTATTAACATCTTATTAAATGAACTGTTTCAGAACTTGAGATAGTTGAACACCAAAAAAAGACTGAAAAGTGAAATACAAAATAAATGGCCTTTATTGGCAGTTACCTTAAAACATTTTTTTCTGTCTTTCTCTTTTCTTTTAGACCATGAAAGGAATAGCTTTGGATGGTTGCAATAGCATATGAGAAAGTGTCCCCATTTCTTGCACTGGATGATGTAAAATATTACTTCCTGAATTACTGTACTCTGAATCATCCAAGGAGCAAATACCAAAAATCTGAACACATAACTGCTTGCCAAAATAAAGTGCTGAATTTGGACAGTGTGAATTTCAGGTGTCAGATGTAAGATGGTCTACAAGATAAATGGTTTACTGTCTGCTCCACTACTAATTTGATGAAAAGGCAAGTCAAGTTCAAATTCTATATTGCCAATACAAAGAAAATTAACTGCCTTTTACTGGCACATCATTCAGTCTTATTGCTGCCTCTGAGACACAATGAAAAATGATGTCTGTTCCCACTATGGCTGCTTGGAAAAGAGTAATTTCTAACCCTCTCAAAGGTGCTCCACACACTGCCTTCCCTACAGTGCTTCTGACTGTGCTGCTGACCCTGATGTTTCTTCTCTGCCTGACCATGTATAAAGCAAGATACCCAACATGTTCACCTCCAGGTCTGGTATCTAGGAAATAAATCCATATTTCCTTTTCATTTGATTTTCTCACTGGGAAGATAATAAAAAACTGAACTTATTCTCCTGTGGAATCCTTCGTGAAAACTATTACAAAAGAATCTAGCACAGACATTGTTATTTTTGTTTAAGTGACACCTTAAAAATCTGGTTAGGACCAGATTTTCAAAAATGTAGAAGATTTTTTTCCACAGAGTATGAAGTCAACTGAAAATATAAATGCCAATGTGAGCCCAGTTAATGAGTTTTAATCACCAAAATAATTAGTAGGTATTCTAGGTGATTGAGGATTAAACATTCTTTTATCAAAAAATTTGGTAAACAAAGATGATCATATACTCTATAAAAAGAAAAAAGATGATTCCTCTCACAAAATTGCTTACAAAATCAGAAATAAAGCAACTGAAGCTAAAATTAGAGTTTGTATTTACTTTCCACAAACTGAGCTTAAACAATAGTAAGCATTTGTGTCTAAAGGATGTGTCTGATGCTTTTTCACCATGCAGCACACCCTACATTTCACCAAAATAATCACCGACAGCTTTAGGGATGTGCAATTAACTGAAGGCACGAATAGGATGAATCCCATCCAATTGTGTGGAATTCAAATTTGTATTAAAATTATTCTAGAAAAATATAATATGACTGGTTCAGTGAAGGGATTCTAGCCTTGCATGTGAATAATGGATTTTTCCATTTCCATAGGTGCATTATGAAAAAAAGGAATGAGAGGAAAAAAGGAATGGAGAAAATTTTAATACATCCAAAAATTTTAACTTGTAGAAACCCTTTCTGTGTTACTTAAAAGATTTAGGTCACTTAAAAAAAAAAAGAAAAATGGAAGAAAAGCCAAAACATGTGATTTTAGAAACGTTCTGATTACGTGTTTTAACTTTTGTGGATTTTTTAGGGGTTTTTTTTATTTTTTTTCTGAGATATTGCCAAAAGTGATTGAGATTTTCTATCTCTTAGCCTGCATTTTTAGCCTGTGTTTTTATGTGTATTTATGCCATATAATTTTGTTTTTTTCCAGTGTTATCAAGAGTCAGGAAAATGTGATATATCAGTCTAAAAAGTTTACTGGCGCTGGTACCAAATGAGAATAAAGGAGAGTACTCCCCACTGTTTGCCCCAAAGAAATAAATTTTCTGATTTCTTCAGAGGAACCCAGGTCAGAAAAGGTGAAGAATAAGTTTTACATTACCTGACAGAATTATCTTCTAATATAGCTTCATTTTGATTTACTAAACCTTTCAGCAAGGACTTGCTGAAAAAAACTGTAAGAACATAAAACGTCGCGTCATTATGCACCATTTCCCCCCTTCATTTGTGCTAGGAAAAGATAAATATGAAAGTTCTGAGAGCTGGAAAAATAAAGGCCTCTGTCTGTCTTCACCTACAGCAAATTCGTGGATGAGACAAAGAATAAACTCAGCAAATGCAGGTCTGACTTCAGCCGTCCTGCACTGCTGAAGCAGCCGCAGCAGCCGGAGCTAATCACTTGCTCTGGCCTGGGGTCTGTATAAACACCAGTAGAACAGTCTCATGTAGTCCTGGGGCTGGGACTGATTCAACAGAAAATGTAGTAAGAGACATCTTGTTGGATTGCTGGCAGGATGCGCAGAGTCAATATTTGTAATAGTAATTAGTTCTGGAACTGAGACAAGAGACTTGATACACATGTTATGGCATTGTCCTTTAGCTCTTTCCTTTTTGAAGTAAATAGTTATGTTAATCTAATCTTGCACAAAGGCTCTTTCTCACAGTTCTAAGTTTCTTTTATAAAGGAATTTGTCTAATTTACCAGCTGTTCAGAGGACAGCTTCTTCTTAACAAGTATTTCTGCTACAGACAATCTAAACTAATAAAGACTAATTGTCAAAATTTAGTGGTAAAATTAGAAAATAATAACTGTGCTGTGGACAACCATTGAAGAATGCATTTTGTCAATCAGAACTAAAGACTTAAAATTAATTCTAGTTAGAGCTGTTAGGAGCCAACTCCTTCCCTTTGGAAGCTTATTCTGAGGCTCCTACTTGGAAACTACAAAACCAGATGGAGGGAGTATCATCATTTACTCTGACCTCCAGCATAACTTAGACACAGGACTTTCGTAAGCTATTTCTCATTCCAAAAAAGCATCTGATTTAGAAAACATTCTAGTTCTTGTTTAAAATGGCCTGTGGTGGGAATTCACTATAACCTTATTAAGCTGTCCTGGTGGCTAATCACTGTTCCGAATTTGTCTACCTTCAGTGCTCAGACAGTTAAGCTTCTTATAATTTGATCTTTTGCAACTCTGATGAATTACATTTTTGTTGCCAAGCAAGTTGCCCTTTTATGTTCTCTTTGACACAGGAATCTATTGAGTTCCTGAGTGTTTCAGTATAAGGCAAAATTTTCATTCCTTTGTTTCATTTTCCAAGTATTTTCTGCACTCTTCATGGTTCCTTTACTCAGTACAGAGTTGGGCACCAGTTTCCAAAGTAAACGTTTGGTGACTTTCCTTGTCCTGTTTATTAGTATCACATTTCTTCATCTAACCCTGAAATAAATGAACTCTTTCAGCTGTAGCACAGCATCAGGGACACCTCCAGACCCCAAGTATTTCCAGAGCTACAACTTGCCAGATGTAGTCTGCTGTCTTGGCAGCGCTCACTTTGCATAGCTGGGTGTCCTGCACTTGGCTGAGCTGGAGCTCTGATTTACAGCCCTGCCTTTTCACACAGCAGTCCAGGTGACTCTGGGTCTGTGACCTGCTCCCCTAAGTGCTGGCTTTCTGTGTCATCCCCAGCTTTCTCAGGAAGTAAGCAGGCAGGGACATGGCTGCTCGAGTTTATTTCAGCTCTGTAGAGCTAGAATGGATTTTCCTTTTCTCATTTCTCTTTGCTGACCTATTAAATTGTCCAGCTTTGGGCTATTTCGTAAGGCTATATAAATTTATCAGAGTGTTAATTTCTTATGCAAAATGGTATTAACTCAAATTGTCTTTCATAAATCTTGCTGAAAGTACACTACTAATTTTATCAGCCAAATTCATTGCTTCTTGCCTCCATCTTTAGAAAAGGATCTTAGACTCTGGCTTTTCGTTTACCTAGCTTTCATTAATTAAATAATTTTCCTTTACTTCTCTGTCTATAAAGTACAATGCCAATTATTCAGACCCATTTCTACTGTACGTCTCTCACGTTGTTTAAATATTTGCATAGGAGTGGCTTTGTCCATCTCCAAGTAATTTCTGGAAAGTTTCACTATTTTGTGAAAATCTAGTGTTGTGCTGAAGAGAGTTAAACTACTCTTTCAGCTTTTAATCTTGTAGGAGGTTGCACTGATAAAAAATATTTCAACTATTGTAACTTCTATTTATCATGTTTCTTGTTTACTTGTGTAAGGAGTATTTGTTTGCTTTCATTGAATGATAACAGTTACAACAAACCCTAAGACAGCACTCTCTAAATATAACATTATTGAAATGCAGTTACAGGCAACAATTTGTTTGACTGACTTTATCTGTCCCTTTATTTCATACCCCCTCCCCTCTGCCCCACATTAGAGGCTATTATCTCAAACCCCCATATCTTTTAGGATCAATTGCACTTTTCAAATTAATGTATTACCTCTGTGGATTTAAGATGGAATTAATTAAGTGCTTAATTGTATCTTAAGTACATGACTTCAAAATTATTTTCCAGACACACATGCTTTTTCTGAAAAAAATAAAAAAACCTGATAATTCTCAAACACTGCCATAAGCTTCATCCCAGGCCTTCCACTGGAACAGACAGCACAAATCTCATGCCCATTGATTTGGCCAGAAATTCATAGATCCCTGTTTTGTTTTCTGTTCCAAAGCTGTCAAAACATGGAATCCCAGAAACAGCATTCCTGCTGTGGCAATCCAGCTGACATTTAGTGTCATGAGATTTCTCTTTGGATGCTTGAGAGCATCCTGGGTAAGATGGGGCCCTATGGGCCTGTCAGCCTGTTATGTCTATTGTAACCTGTGTGATGGGCAAGGCTTCTGCAAGGACCCAGCACTGCAGCTGTGGAAGAAATCCAGATGTTTGAAACCCCTGGGAGCAGGGGCTGCAGCGCCCAGGAGCCACTGAGCCCCTTGTTAAAGGTCTGTGGAGTCTTCAGCCCAAGGAGCAGAATTCCTCTTGTTCTGCAAGAGCTGTGATTGTATAAAAATGCAGCAGGCTTTGGACAGATTATTCAAGAGATAAATACCTTTTTATGACTTATTTATACACTTATGCTTTGGGCTGATGATGATGTGGGTCAGAGTTCTTTGCAGTGACAACAAAAAGAAACTTGGATGGTGGTTGGGAAATAGGATAAACCATAGGATAAACTCTAGGTACCTTTACTTTCAGATATTTAATAATAACTTCAGTCCTCAGCAGGAATTCAGATTGCTTATCAACCTGCAAGGAAACCAAGAAAAATAGAAATAAGAAAATAAGAAAAATGAACAATTCAATAAGCTGTAGATAAAACTCGCAACTAGACTTCTTTCCAAATTGATTCCATATGGTGAGTCAGATTCTGCTTTCCATTACATGAATATAAATCTGGAGTCACTCAGCTGATTTCACTGGGGTAACTGCATTGAAAACAGGCAGCAGAATTTGGCCCAGTGAGTAGAGATACAGCTTATCCTATTGCTGTTGATGTTCTTGCAGTGCACCAATATACTTGCAAATATTCAGTTCTGTCACCACATGTTAAATGTTCTAAAGCCCTTATTTTGTACTTGTTAGCTTTTCAGTATTTGGGAGCCTGGAATACTGAGTCAAGGTGCTCCTAGAACCTGCTGTTTTTCTTGCTGAATGGTAACAGTGTCTGTAATGAGCTGAGGATAAATGCCATTTGGAAAGGGAGTGTGGGAACCATTTGATAGCAATCAGGAAAACAAGAAGAAACTCTAACCCTTGATTTTTCTCTGTGCATGAGAAGCTGTTTAATAACTTCCTTCTCCTTTTAAAGCCCAGCAGCCATGTTCAAAAACCCAAATTGAATGCTTTTAATAGAAATCTCAGCGTGGTTAAAAAAAAATTACTGAGTGTTCATTAACGGAATGTGCTAGGGTTCAGACAGACAGCTGAGTTATAGCAACTTAATAAGTTACTGCCTGGCAGCAGAACTGCAGGAACTGTTGGTTATTGGCCATATCTGTCTTAAGTCTGTCCCAGTTTTAAACTGATGTAATGTAGATTAAAATTTAGAGAGTTTCAATTTTGGTTTTTCTGCCTCCAACTCCACCAGTTGTGAAGCATCAATGCTACACGGCAGCTGATCAGTGGTAACACAATAGATATCTCTGGTCCTTCTAGTGACCAAAACATAGCAGCTTTAGGAATTTAATACTGCATCCAAACAAAGTGCTGATTGCTGAGCTAGCACTCAGTTCCTTGCAGAGCTGAAATTAGCTACCAGAGCCTTTCATATTCCTCATGAGTCATTTTTTGTGAGTTTTTACTCACATAATTCATGTAATTATTTATTTACACTGAAGATAGAGGTATTTCAGAGTACCCATGTCCCTGCACTAACCATGAGATCTATTGAACCTGTACAGGTCCTTTGCCAGCAAAGCTTAGCACATGAGGTGCTGTATCCATCAGGGCTAGTTCCACATGAGCAGTGGGAGACTTTCAGAATGATTGCTGCAAGATAGAAGACAATGATGTATGGAGCATGTAGAATAGTGAAATGGCTCATCTGAAACATGTCAGAAGCTACTGGTAAGTTTTTTACTCTCTGTAAAGAAAAAAGAAAGAAAGCTGAAAATCAAGAAGTGATCTGAAAAGGTAGCAGGCAGTGTCTCACCCTGAGGTTGAATGACAGCTGATGGTGCCTTTCAATGAATGCTTTATTTCCTCAGCCTCTCCTCATCCTGCCTCTAAGCTGAGGTTGTTCTTTGTTGTCTAGAAATCAGAGGGTGTACAATGTAGAGACACTGATTTTAGATAAAAGAACTTTAGAGTGTGTCTTTCGTCTTGCTCTGTAATCTTAACTAGTTCTAAACTGAGAAGTTTGTGTTCTGCTAAAGTAACTCATACTGAAATTCAAATGCAATTGAAGAAACTGAATTTGCAGTATCTCTTTAGACACAACTCCAGATGCCATTAAAAGAGACCAGATGTCAAGCATTTTGTTTTATATTCTAAAACAAGGGGCAATAAAAGTTTCTATTTGAATTTGCTCATTTTAACCTAACAGTGAATCACTGTTCAGATATGCCCACATTTTTTAGAGATATAATCATGACAAGGGAGGTATGGATGCTCTACAGCCCCATGATAATACCAGAATGTCCAAGACAGTGCTGAGGGAAATGATCTCCGGATTCTCTGTCTTCATTGTTCTGGTCACAGATGAAGACTTGGCTTGACAGATACACCGGACTGACTTTTCCCACAGTTTCCACCAGAAGGAAATGGCAACTGTGTGCAGTGGGGGTGGGGGATACAGGGGATGGGGGACAGAATTGCTCTTGTTGATTATCTTATGTCACAGATTTGATTTTGATGGGGCTAAGAAGGTCATTTATATGCTCAATTTTATTACTAAGAGAATTGCTGAAAAGGAAAGGTTTGGGCTTATACTTTATGCAAGAATGAGCTTCGGCTTTGCCACTTAACACAGCTTTACCTCTTAACACAGCTCCAGACCCTGTGAAGCACTAAAGAAAGTTCTTCATATAAAACATATGAACCCTTGCAGGAGATTGCTGCCATGCTTTGAAATAATACTTGCTTAAGGTTTGCTCTGGGCCAGAGCCCAAATGAATTGACAGTGACACTCTCTCAGATGGTGCAAATCTGCTTTATCACAGTGATGCTGGGATACATGTCTCATTTTGCAAGTTTTCCAGAACTTCCCAATATTTCATTTCTATATTAAAAAAAAAAAAAAAGTTAGTGAAATCACACAGTGCCACATTTGACAACTTTCCACGGATGTGTTAAGAGCATAAATCTGACCTGTCACCCTATGGTGGATGATTCAGACTCTGCTTTTGATCGGAGAGTTCCTTGATTTGCAGCTGAAACCAGGTATGTGCCAGATACACTTCAGGTGGAACTTTACTGATGCTGTATATTTCTGAAGCAGATCAAGCAGAAATTAGAGAACCTGCCAGTTTTGTAGGAAGAAATAAGCATTTCCAGAAAATTACATTTTCCATCTGTTGAATTTTTTTTTTTTTTGTGGTGTTTGGTCTTTTCTGTGGTTTTCTGGAGCTTGCTTTGCAGCACTGCTAAGAAAGTTGGTGTTTCAGATTTCCTGGGTTTCATGAAAACCTTTGTTTTGGCTTTGGTTTGAATGAGTTCATACTCAGGAATTCCACAGTGAGGGTTAGGGTTCAAACCCCAAGTCTCAAAGCAATTCTGTGCTAAAATGATTGAGCTTTAGGCTGTTTATTTGTTGGAGTCTGGGGACTTTCACCCAAACTAGAGCCTCACTTAGGGCTCAGTTGAAATCTGACCCTAGTTCTGCTAAGAAGCAGCTAATTTTTTCTAGCTAGGTGTATAAATGAACAGCACAAGCTTATTTGAACTCTTTTCACAAATAATTTTATCTCATTGCACATCACCAAGGTATGAAAACATTTTTTTGACTCATACAGAGATTGAAATTTGGTCTGACAGTAGATCAAGAGTCAGTTTATGCATGTGGATACACACAGACAGAAACTGGCCCATGCACTGGCCTGACCAGCCAATGCAAGTTTGGATTTAAAAGCCATAAAGTTGAATTTTTGCAATGCCAGAGTTGTCCCGAATGGACAGGTGTTATTCAGATAAAATGCTATGGTAGCATAGCTGTAGGAGTTTTACCCAAGATCTAGCTTGTGCCTCAGCATCTCAAAGGAGGATTTTGTTTGCCTGTCTGTTATTGTGTGGTGCCTCACAGAAAACAAATGATCAGGCTGGGAGTCAAACAGAGGCTTGCTGTCCTGAGCTGCTGCCACATTACATCCACGCAGCCATCCTGGCCTCCTCCTCCTCTCTACTGCTCAGCCGTGGAATCTTGAAGACTGAAACCTGAAACTCCTGGGCCAGCCATTTCTGCACAGCTCTCTTCCTTCACGATCCATCCATTTGGGGAAGGAATGAAAGCTTGCAGTCTGCCTCCTCCTCAAAACATTTCAAACTTTCACTTATCTTCACTTAGAATAACTTGCCTGACCGGAGCGGGAGTCCAGGCAGTCCTAATTTGTCCATTTGCCAGAACACTTTGTAAGCAGTCAGCCTCTTATCTTTTGTGTGAGGAGGGGGAAAAAAAAATGACCTTACTGTGCTAGCAGGTCATGTCATAGGTCATCCTTTCATTCTCCTCACAATCAACTACATTTGCAATCAAAGAGACAGCACATTTTCCACTAGCAAAACGCTCCTTTCAAGAGCAATTGGAATGCTCAGTGCGTGCCATGCTTGTCCTGAGTCCATGAATTTTTAGGGGGAGAAGAGAATTAGAAAAACAGAAAGATGCAGAGGATTTTAATCTCCCCGTTTCACAGAGGGATTTAATACTATATTGCACAACAAGATGCCTTTTCCTAACAAACCTTCAGTGATTTCCTCTTTTTTTTTTTCCGCTTCACAATTGTCAGAGCCATCATGAAGAGTGGGGGTCAAGTTTGTTTGCTTTTTGTCTTGTAATTTAAGCATTCCGTCCTGTCAGGGTTCACTTTCCAGTGACCTCTGAATTCATCTAAAATTGCCCAAAAGAACCCAAGTGCACACAAGTGTGGGAACTCATCTGTTTGCCATCTCCACCCAGAGCAGACCTGCAGCACAGTTTGCTGTTGAGTCTGAGTGGAAGGGGTGAGCGGGTCTGTGCTGGCAGTGAAAGCTCACAGGCTCTCAGAACTGTATAAAGTTTTGGCTGCTAGGTTCAGTATTGACAATGAATCTGAGAGCAGCCATTTTTATGACCCCGAGTTTCTTAGAAGAGGAGAGGGTTTTGGTGCCTTTGGTTTTATATGTTTGAGTGGAGACATGATGCAGCTGGTTTCTGTAGAGCCAAGGAGATCCCTAGGTACATTTGAAAATATGAGGATGTGCTTTTGTTTTAGAAAATACACCTGCATTACCTGACACTGAGAACAGAGCAAGACCAGAACCAGAAAAAGATGTGCCTCTAATTATTTTCTTCTGGAATTTTCTTTAAGCTGTTTCAGAATATGTGACTTTTTTTTTTTTTTACTAGGTGAAGGCTTACATGTTTTTATTCTGTGGTCTGTGGAATTGGATGATCAGTCTGTTTCTTTTGCATCTTTTCAACCAGCATGAATAGAAAAACTGTATTTTTCCTTTTCTTTATTATCATTTATTAATGAACTGACTGTGTATTTAGAACATTTGGGTCTGTTTTAGTCGGTTTGTAAGCCTGCATATATGGTGAATTTATTAATGGAAAAATGGTAGAAGTAAACTAAGTAGTAAAATCCTCATATGTTAAACAGCTGTTTTAAATATGAATATAGTGTATATGTAGCATATAAAACCTTCAAAAGGAACTCCATGGAATGCTGGAATTCAGTGTTACTCCATTTAGTTTACAGTGTAGGTTTGCAGATATTATACAGAAGTTTTGAGGGAAACTAGGTAAGCACTGGATTTGGGCAAAATAATTTACAACAAAATATTTATTTGATTAACTTAGTTCCTATATATAAATGAACAATTTGCAAACAAATTTATATTTTATAAAATGACTGATTTTCAAGTACAGCTAGGTCCACTGAAGTCTGTGAATGACTCACACTGACTCCAATGGGCCATGAACCAGGGAGTCATCCAAGCTCTCACTAAAGGCAGGAGGAGATGGACTGGCTCTTCACTCAGTATATCTCAAGCCTTATTTTTTTATAAACTATTTGATTACTGTTTAATTCAGTGTTTTTTCAAATATTTTCTACTTCTGGTCCTCTAGCCCTCATCTAGTTAAGATACAGCACTCTGTGTTTAAGTCTGTAGACATTTTTTTCTTGCTGTCTTTGTTAGCTCTCACAGACTCACAGAGCAGGTAGTTTATAGACTTCTGTGGTTCTGCAGATCGCAATATACTGAAAAACCTCTTACTGTCATAGAATAATCCACTATTTATGAGAAATGAGTCATCATTCAGTTACACAGACTCCACTTCTTGAGTCCTCCCCATATATTTCTTGGAAAATACTCTTAGTCCAAAAGTTTGTGCAATTGCATATACACGATGCAGTAACAAAATATTTTCTTTCTGGGAAAGAAGGAAAGGAAGACAAAGAAAGAAGTTTTCATGACTTTCACACGAATATTCAGTACAGTTCTACACACAGATCAGTCTCATAAAGCTCTCCCATGTGCTGGTTGGTATTTCCTCAGTTCTTTATTTTTTAGGTACTGTTTTGTATGTCTCACAAACAAGCAATCAGCTGAAAGAAAATAGCCTTTGACCCTTTTCCCAGACTGACAGCTAGTAGTTTTGTATTTATTTAGACAGATCCTGTAGGGAACAATCCTCCCTAGTGCTCATTACTCGGTGGAGTGACATTTGCACCCACTTTGGAAAGCTTTAAGATCAGTGATCCATGCTAAACCAGCGCATTCCAGCAAACTCTTGTGCCAAGGGGCATTAGTTCTAACACATATCACCTTTCAGGACAGGAAAGAAATGAAATGTTATCATTTAACATCAGTGCATCTTCTTTGCCCTTGGCTATTTTCACAATAAGTAGATTCAATTAACTTCTTGATTTCCTTGCCAAATTTTTAGATTTCTCAAAAGAAGGGACATGCTAATAAGAAGTTCAGTGAGAGTCCATCATTTTGCAATGCATTAGCTTCTCAAAGTGTTTAGTTGAAACTATAGCCACCGTACACAGAAGGGTGATGTGTGGAAAGAAGAAAGGGATTTGTGCACCTTTTATTTCTATAAAAGACCTGATTTATTAATTTATTCAATTTTAATTTTTTTTGTTGGTTATCTAAGAAAAAGTGAACCACCTCTAGCTTGATCCAGGAGTGTTTTCCTGAAAAACTTTTTTGGTCTCAGTTGAATCTCTTCAACTTTCCAGATCCAAATGCCTAGGACCATTTTTTAACATTTATATTGGAAAGATACCAAGAAAACCAAGCATCAAATGATCCAACAGGATAGCTAAAATTAAATTTTCCTCAAGAAGTGGCCTATGCTAGTTTACTCATGTCTCTGATTCCAGTTCCACAAATCACTACTCAGATAATTTCAGCCACTGCATAATAGAGAAAGTCTGAAACAATAACTGGAAGCCAATAGTTGGAAACAGAATGATCTGTTTAGCTTTATTTTGCACATTATTAACAAATACTAAAGTACTCTACATCACTTCTTAATTGTAAATTTTGTTTAACTGCACTACAAGCCACTTCCTGGTGTACTTTGTTTTTGATGTGGCACAAACTTATCCACTTGACATTCGGCAGGAATGGTACACTACAAAATCAGATTATTTTATTTTATAGCTATTTAAGAGATTTGTTTCATTAGATTGTCTAATTGTAAAAATTTGCTCTTATGAAAGTTTATCTTAATTGTAAATTGTCCAGAAGCTAAAGAGTAACCTAAATCTACACTGTTGTTACTTAGATTCATTACTTTCTTCTGTCCTAATCATTGTGAGACAGTGACAGTTTTTTTGCTACAATGTATATATTTAAAGATTAGTATAATTTCTCTTCCATTCTGTCTTTATATGAGTTTACATATTCTTGTAAATCCAGTACCTAAAACTGGGAATGGAACTTAAAGTTTGGGCATCACAATTAAAAAAAAAATATTGTTATATATTTCTGCTAGAAGTGTTTATATAATGAAGCATGATTTTTTCCTTTTTTCTTTTTTTTTCTCCCCTATTGTTTTTAAAATACCAACTGCATGATATCATATCTAGTTTATAAACTATTATCTCCAAAACCTCTTCTGCAGGAGTGATCATTACCTGTTCTGAATTTGTGCACATAGTCATTCCTGTCTAGATCCCTGTCTCTCTGCATATTAAATCATGTCCTGCTACTGTACTTTCAAGAGCATTTGATGACTTCCTCTGCCTTTTCTGAAGAATCATCTACAATGTGCCTCCAGGCCCTGAAAGCTTCCCCATTGTTTGAAAATGACAGGAGCAATTTTATTAATGAAAATATTAAACTGGCCCAGGGATGCCTGGGAAATACCACATTATACAGCCCTGTAGTCTGACAATGACCCACTGCTCATTTCTTTCTAGGTATGTTTTTCCAACAGATTCTATAGGATTGAATCATACAGGCACCTGTCTTGGGTCAATTGTTACTTTGTTTACCTAATTTCCTAATTGTAACATCATCTGGGACAATATAAAAAAACTTTCTCAAGTAAAATGTAGTGACAAGACAAGGGGTGATGGCTTTAAACTGAAAGAGAGTAGGTTTAGATTAGGTGTTAGGAGTAAATTATTGACTTTGAGGGTGGTGAGGCACTGGCACAGCTGCCCAGAACAGCTGTGGATGCCCCATCCCTGGCAGCATTCAATGCCAGGATGGATGGAGCTCTCAGCAGCCTGACCTAGCGGAAGTTGCCCCCACCCATGGCAGGGGGGTTGGAAATTAATCTTTAAATTCCTTTCCAACCCAGACCGTTCTATGATTCAATAATTTAATGAAGTATAAATATAGCATTTTATGATGCTTTTCTGTCCACAAAATCTCTGCCTTACTAGAACAGGAAATAAGACTGTTTGAAATGAATTGTTCTTGCCTAATTCATGTTGGCAGCTACATACAAAGCTAAACATTATAACAGTTTTATGGGAGAAGATATTTTGCACACAGAGGAATTATTATCTCCAATGAGGGTTCCTGAAGCTGCCGTTAATTTCAGTAATGACCACACTGTTCATGTTGCCAGATTTCAGGATTGTTCTGTGAGCCTCACATGTAAATCCTTATTTCCTCTACTCAAATGGCTATCTGTGAAACCCAGAATTCTTATTTTTTCTAAGGCTACATTTCTAGACTTGCAAGTGGACAAGCGTTTGCTAATGTGACCTCAAATGGATTTCAAATGCAGGAGACAGTAAGAAGTCAATGGTGACAAAGTTTTTTTAAAATCTCATGGTTTTGAGAGACCTGAGATGTTTCTCAGCATGAGATTTGGGATGGTTGCCATGACACACATCAATTAAAAAAGCAGAAAGCTACAGAAAGCTATATCCTCCTTGCTTAGCATTCTTCATGAAGAAAATGTTCTAGTTAGACCCTTAGAGTAGTGAAGATGAACAATTGCAGCAGAACTATTATATCCAAGTGCAGTCCTTTAAAAAATGTAGAGCTGCTAGCAGGGTAGAGCCTACAATTTTTTCTCTGCCAGGTCCACTCTAACTTATTTCTTTAGTTCAGTCTGGCTTATTTCTGATGTAAATTATGTAAAAGTGGTATATGAATGTAAGAGACCTCTGAAGAGGCAAAAACTCCATTTCTGTCTGCACAAGTTAGGCCATTGCTTTGTTAGCAACTTGCAAGTAATTGCTCTTCCCAATTTTTGTTTCTCATCAGTACTAGTCAAGGGAATGCAAGACTCCAGCATAAAATTGAAAGACCTTATATCCCATTTAAATATATGTTAGATCTAGCAAGCATGTTCAAAATCCAACAATGTCAAACTGGAAATTGAAAACCTGGCAGGTATTTGGGAACCTTTATAGGAACTCAACACTCCAGAAAACATGGCTGTAAATTAAGTTATCTTGCAGTTTACAGGAGTCCTTTTCTCAGCAGCAGGGGAGGGAAAGATATGTTAAAAGGGAGAGAAATGTGACTGCAAAGGAATTTGGAAGGTGAGGGAGTGAGTGGCAAGAAGGGAGGAAGAGGATCACCTGAAAAAATATAAAACTGTGGGTTTCAAACTTCCACTGACCTTATATCCCTCCTTTGCCTTCTATTCTTTCAAATTTTCTTATGGAATACAGAAATGGATCAGCCTTATAGATCAGCCTTATGGAAGACAGAAATAAATCAATTTTACATAAGCTACAACCCAGACCCAAGGCAAACTTTGTGTTGCTCAGGCCAGCCCAGGAAGCACTGCAGTGAAGGAGGTGGGGAACAGGATTCCCTCTGGGATTGTTATTTCCAGCAGTCTGTGGATTTCAAACCTCAGATGGTGAAAATTCAGCTACAAAACACTTTATCAAATACAAAATTTAAAACATTGCTTGCAAACACTTCCATACTGGAGAAGAGGCTGGGAATACACCTGCTTATATACAGAGCCATCATCATTAATAAGATGCAAATGCAGGAGATGTGGGCAGAACCTGCTATGGCAGAGATCTTGCCATTCCTCCACGCTCCAACTGATACTGAACCACACACCCCATCCACCTGAGAACTCTCCTGTTTAGTAGCCCCAAGCACAGCAATGTCAGAGTGCTACAGAGGTTAATCAGGTGGGCACAGGAAGGTACATAAGGGGCTTTGTGAAAGTTTTGTTCTCAGTGTTCTATTTATATAGTAACTTGTACATATTTGTTCTGTGTCGTCCTTTTTTTTCCCCCTGTTAGAATATTAACCAAAAAGCCTCTCAAGGTGCTCAGACTCTGGATTAATTTGCTCTCTGGAAACACATCCACAGCCAAGCATCTTTGAGTTGGAACACTGTCTCAATGCAACTTTTGTCAGCTGGGTTAGGAAGAAAAGTGCAGCTGTCTAACTAGGACATTCATAAAGATATATTTGCTGAGGGTTTAGTTCAGGATTTTAAAGCATGTTTGGTTTTGATGGGGACCTAGGTGTTAGTTTGGGGGTGTATTAGGAGCCTGGAAAGTAGTACCAATGGCTTGACAGAGCTGATTTAGGGACACGTGACTGCTGTGAATTTTCACACAAGAAGGCTGCATTGGTCTGACATAGAATGGTGGTACCATAAATCAACAGGCCTGAGTTCTGATTAGTTTATGCTTTCTAGATGTTAAAATAAATTTTTATTCTCTTTAGTATTTCCTATTATCCCTGTGCAGGCATGTAAAGAGGATAGGAAGGACTACTGTATTCAAGGAAACTTCAGTAGGTAATAGACAACAATTTTTTGAAGGAAGTCAGTCTGATTTCTCCACATTATGGAGGATAGCTGTCTGAGTGAACTGGAACTCTTGGGGCAAAATAGGATGGTACATGCCATGGTGTGGCTGGGAGAGAAGAGAGAAGTGCTGGGCTCCAGCACTTCATCTGGGATCTCAAGAGAGCAAGGGCTCCTAGACTTTTATAGGAATATGGGGGAGGGGGGAGGGGGAAGAAATTAATAGACTAGAATGCCCACAGTACAGCAGATTTGAGACTGTAATGCTCATAGAGAGAACCAGAATTATGGTAATAACCAGATCTCTTTCTCAGAAGCATCTGCAAAGTAGAGACAATGAGACCTCTTCCCCACAAAGCTTAGATTTATCTGCAATAGATTTAGCCATACAGTCTAGTTATAGTCCTAGGCAGTCCATATTATTTTACACCAACAAAAAGAACTTTAAAATGTCCTTAGAGTACAGAATAATGATGCATTTTATGTCTGTATTCATTGGTCCCTGTGCATGAAATTTTACTGTACTGTATTTAGTAGTGCGGGAGAGGTAAAGAAGCAAGAGACACTGCAGATCTCAGTGGTTCATTAGTCCTGCATTTTATCGTGTTTTAAAACTTCTTCTATAGACCACAAAATAGCTTCCTCCTGTATCAAGTGTATTAAGTGTGAATCCAGAGAGGGAACTTTTAAATGCTGCTGCTCCAGGAATAATGTTACCTCTATCTCTCTAATAGAATTTATTATTTTGGAGGAACTTCCCTGTGTAAAATTCGTAGTCTGGAATGTTTACATCCAGTGTTTGTATGTAAGTAATTTTGTCTCAGCTGTTATTAGGGCATAGCTAATGAAATAGTTTCAGAAGTAGTGATGAGAACGGTTTCCTGTTGTAAAGACACATCTTTATTAGCAGGGACAGAAGATTATTACCAAAAATCCCAGGACATTTTCAGAAAATCCTTAATGAACCAGTCTAAACAGGCATTTACTCCTGAGATAATAGAGATGAAATGTCACCAAAATGGGAATCATAATAAGCAGTCCCCCAAAAAGTGCAAGAAAAATTACTGAGGGCTTGGTGCCATTCCTCTCAGAGGGAGGCCTTCCTTCTCCTGGTGGAAAGCAGCCAGATACTGAGTTGGAAAGAAAAGAATATGAAATAATATTTTTCCTAGCATAGTTCCAGTGCCTGAATTGTGATCTGATGGCTTGGATGGAAGTTAATCCAGTTTTTTTGACTGGACTGACTTTTTTGATGGATTGGATGGGAGTTGGTCCAGATTTTTTTTACTAGACTGGATTTTTTTAAGAGAAAAAGTAAAGAGATTTCTTTGCCAGTAGGGGACAAATTTTCATGCTGTCAAGTTAAGCTGCTTCTCACACCTAGTATTCATTTGAAACTATGCCACAAATTTAATCTTGATGAGATGGGCTCATAAATCTCAGCCAGAAAAATTATGTGAGCTATTCATTTTCCTTCTCTGCCAGTCACTGGCATCCTTGGCCATCCTATTCCAGCAGCAGAAACTGAGCCACTGCAGCAGCAAGGTATTGTGGTCATTCCAAATCTTACCCTGCCGAAGGACTGAGGGTACCAGAGCCCCAGTTACCCCTGACAGTGTGAGACTTAATCAGCTCTTACCCATCCTGAGGTTAAAATGATGAGGCACTGACAGGCTGCAAACAGGCTGCTGTGGCTCCTGATGTTGTCTAGCCTCTCCTGGTGTTGAAATGCTGGGCTGCTATGACACCTCTCAGGGGAGCACTGCTTCTGCTGGATGAAAACTGACCCACAAACCTCACCCTCATCCTTTCAAGCCAGCCAGTGGCTTCTTAGTGCCCCCTCAGCCCATGGCATCTCTGCATGGGTCAGCTTGCAGATGTGGAAAATATTCTCCCTGGCTTGAGTGCAGCTGATCAGGGAAGCAGATGTGGGCATGAAAGGCAGAAAAGAGCTTTGTGTGAACAGTGGTTCTATGAGCTGAGGTTGCTCATGTCATCTGTAGCTGCAGGATTAGCACCTGGAGCATTAAAATGGAGCCTGGAGGAGCCCCTGCTCTTTGTTTGTAGGACTTACATTCCTACAGAATTATCAAGTAACATGCTGAACACAGAACTTCATGACACCATGAAAATAGGTACATTTGGAGAGAGTTTTATCCATCTGAAAACATTTTATGCCTCTTGTTTGGGCTAGAGCAATTGCCTTATTATCCTCCACATTTTATACTTGAGCAGCACACCTGAATTCACGTGCCCAGGTAGGCTTCCATCTTGTTTTCCAGAGCTGCTAGGTTCAGTGTTCATGAGTGCTGGGGTTAACCTTTCCTTCCTCAGAAGTCATTTACCAGTTCCTTGTTGCTGTGTGACTTTCTCTAGACTCCATGGCTTGTACAAGTCCACTGTTTTATCTTTCTGCACAGAGGAACAGTTACTGCTAGATTCAGGAGGCATTTATCAAAGACATGACTGCTGATTTACTACAAAGGGCTGCTGGATTCCTCTAGGAACTGTCTTTTGACCTGTTGCTATAAATTTTTCACTGCAGAATTGGCAGACTCTAATAGCTTTTTGTAAGTGAGTTCTGCAAAGAGAAGCCTGACCTCAAAGGACCTAAATATTTTAAAGTAAGAAGTTGTGCAGTTTGTTTGGGTGTTAGGCTAAAATGTAGACTTAAAAGATGTAATTTCTCAGATATATTTTAAGATACATTAATTGCCTTTTTCCATTAAAAATTAATCCATGATTGTAATTTTTAAAAGAAATTTTTAAATTTAGTGCTAGGGTATTGTACCTATGGAGCCACATGCATAATCACACATTGCTTGGCTCCATAGGCACCATACCCCATCAGACGATATTTTACTGAAAAAAGAAGTAAAAGCGTATTCAGCTGATTTTTATTATTTTCTGTATACTTGTGTTTCAGACTGGGAACAATGTTAAAGACACAGATATACTCTTGAGAATGGTTGAAGGCATTTGGAACATGGACTGCATCTACCTTCCTATTTTACCACAGAAATAATCTGGATACAGGAGAGGAAGCTCTAAATCAGAGTGGCTGGAAGCACCAGCATTTGCATACATTTGGACAAATACAGAGCATGCCTGGGAATTCATGGATGGGCAGGTGTCTGAATCTGCTAAGTTAAGGCATAAATTTGTCTTTGCAGCACACTGGAGATGCCAGTGGAAAATCTAGGACATTGTGGAACAGCCTGGTACAGGTATCGGTGTTCAAAGTTGTTTGGACACTTTATAGGTAGTGATTCATGGCCAAGAAAAGCAGAAGTAGGTCAATTCCTCTTCACCCTGTCTCTCTCCCTCCCTGCTCCTCCACACCATAGAATATTGCAGAGGGTGTTTCTGCTGTTATGCTGATGTTCTTGCATGGAGCTTGGATGATCTATATAGCCTGACTGCTGGGGAGGAAGCACTGAAGTGAATTTCCATTTTAGAAGTCGTACTGGGAACAGGAGAGATGGTTCAGCTTTTACATATGGGGCAACTGGCCAGATAGGGCAGACTGATGACACAAAGGAGTGAAGATGAAGGGAGTGCATCTGGAGACAAAAGAAAGTGAAAACCACAGAAGAAGCTGGTAGCTGTAGGAGGAAAAGAGAGAAATATGAATCAGTAGGGACTGAAATGTGAGGAGCCTTCGTAGAAAGAGAAACTACGAGAAGAAAGAACAAAGAAGCAAAAAGTATGATAAAAGATGCAGAAAATATAGAGTATGTGAAAAGAGAGGGATTAAAAAAAAAATCAAACCAGCATCCCAGAATATTTTACATCTGCTCATGGGGTTCAGATGACATTTCCTGCTTAAATTCATGGTACATGTGTGAACACACGGGTTCCCTAGGTGGCTTTGAAAATTTCAGCCAGGAAATCCAGTGAGCCAGAAACAGTACTTCAGACAGGAAGCGTTGCCTCTAGAAAAGCCAGTTCAGGAGCTGAATCACATCAACTGGCCAATTTTTTTTTTTTTTATTTTTTAATGGAAAAAAATGAGGTTAGAAGAAGAGGAATGGCTGCTGCTTGTCTAATAAGGGCACTCCAGACTGTGCTCATGCTCTAATATTTTCCACTGGAGGAATACAGAGCCTTTCCTCATTTCCCAACACCTTTTGGGACTTGTATTCTGCTCTGAACTCAGCTTCTTCCCTTGGCATCTCCTTCTTGTGTTTCTTTTTCTTCTCTGTCTCTCTTGCACAGGGAGAAGAAGCTCTTGGGTGCTGGGAAGGAGGCTGCTGCCTGCCCTTTTCTCACTCAGAGATCCAGGGAGGCTGGTTCCATACTGCTCGAGTTTGCCATCAGCTGTGCCCTGCTCAGATTTCTGTGGTATTTGCAGGGAGATGAGGAGATGTCCCTGTGCCTCTTGTGCTGTACAGCTTGTGTAAAGCTCAGGTTTGTATTACAATCAGGTGCAGTGTCTGAGCTGTGTTTCTACCCTTCCAAAGGAATGGTGATTAGCTGTGCCCATGGAAGCACAGGAAAGGGAGCTCCTGCAGAGAGGGCTGCTCCCTGCACCACATCTCTCCTCATTTTGGCATCAGTGCTTACCTTCAGATTTATATGATGCTGAGACAGAGAAGTTTTTTGACTGCTACTTAACATAACCTCTCCTTCCCTTAATAATATAATTCCCATCTAACTTAAGACAATACCAAATTTGTTTTGTGCATTTTCCTACCTACACTTCTACTCTATACAGAAAAATGTGAGGTAGGACAGGTGGTGGTCTGCAAATTCACCAAAATGAACAACCAACAAAGTTCATCAGCTGGAGCTTTAAGGGCAGCTTATTTAACACATGTGGCTAAAATTAAATGTGCACTAGGTGATGGATGAAATCACACCATGTTTTTGTAAAAATACAGTTCTGGAGGTGCTCTTCATTCCTGCTTTTCTGGCTTGCACATTGTAATTGAATCCCCAAATCCAGAATTTGGCACTCTTTCTACACTGTAACTAGAAACCTGGTTCTTTGTGTTTTCTTAATTTGTATTATTTATAATAACAGTAAGTCTCCTGAGCTGGTGGTGGAAATAAAATGACAGATCCTTCACCTATTATGCCATGTTTTTTATCAATTATCTTGCTGAATATTCCAGATGAAAAGAGTGTTTGTATTGGCCAGAATTTGGGCTGTGCCTGAAGAAATATTTTAGTGAAATGAGCATTAGGAAAGCTTTGGAATATTAAGCCAAAAATAGAATTTTGTGCTTAAATATTCTCCTTAGCCTGTTGTACACACAGTATACTATTAAGTTGCTATTTCCAAGAGCAGCCTATTTTCAGACTTTCAGCATCTGTAAAAAAATTTATAATGATAAAGAGGGAATTCATATTTTCAAGCTTTTAAAAAGCCCATTGTGAAAGTCAGCAGCTCTTACAATAGGCATCTGTCTGAAAAATATTCCTCAAATTTTCGCATGAAGTGGTGCTGTGTTCATTAAACACCCTGCTTTTGTAGTGCCCTCTGGTCAAAGATAAAATGCTTCTGAAGAGCCTTCCATAGGAGATTTGTGAAATCACATACATTTCTGTCTTGAGGACATCCTACCTGGATGCTCATGAACCATAACAGACACAGAGTTTATTGATGGCTGTGTCAAGAGCTGAGCAAATTTATTTCCCGTGAGTGACTATTTCAGATGAGATGAAGGATGGGAATTCTCTTCCAGGAGATAACTCATACTACATATCCACATGCATTTTACAGAACTAGGCTAAGGAACTGCTGGGTCTTTTAGGGCTGCAGACGCCTTTTGTGTTTTCTTTCCTTTTTAGGACTTGGTAAAGCTGTATAATTAAATGGAGATTATTGGCAACATTATTTAGCAGTCATTATGGAGTCATTAGGGTTCTGCTTGGGCAAGAAGATAAGTCTCCTTCCTTCTCACTCTTGATGCTTCTATCAACAGCTTAGAAAAGTGGTTCACAATGAATTGCTACTTAAGTAGTCCTATCTTCCCCTGCAATCTCCCTCCTGTTGTTCTTCCCTGTGGGCTGGCTCAGAAGGTCAGTACTCTCAGCTTGCCTGATGTAATGCAGGCTTCCCGATAGCTTTTGGCACTTTGCAACTGCTCTTGTGAAGAAAAGAAAAAAAAAGAGGACTCCCAGGGGATGGAACTACTGCTGATTCAAACAGTGATGCCTTTCCTGTACTTTGTTTTGCGAGCCATGGGCTGTGGCTCTGTGTGGGCTACTCAGAAACATCAGTGCTCTCCTTCCTTCACAGCAGATGCTCCACACTGTGACATGGCACAAAGCTCCGTGTTGCCCCATGAAGGAGTTATGGCACCTACCTGCTTCCCAGGCTCTGTGGCTCTCTGGTTGCTGCTCTAACACGGGAATTAGAAGGCTGGATTCCCTCCACACCACACAGTGGAAGTGGGCATACAGTCTGGTGTAATTACATAGCAGTTAATAATTCTGCAAGTGTGTGTATATGTGTAGGTTGAGCTGGCCAGAAAAGGAAACATCTGTTTTCTGGGAAATTCCAGGTTGTCAACATTTCATTTTGTTTGCCCTGGAATGAAACATCAACATTTCCGAATACCTGTCACAAGGAGACAGTCTGTGGGTCCCTGTAGCTGCTGGACAGCTGGGCAGTGCTGGGTGGAGCCTGGGCACCTAGTGCCAAGGGCATCGAGCATCCAGGCAAGGTCAAAGGGCTGCCAGCTGGCCAGGCTGCCCAGGAAGCTTCCAGGGAAAGTTTAATGAAATCATCATGCTGCTTCTGACAAGGAAACAGCTCTGCCATTTCAAAGCAGATTGTTACCATGGGTTTTTTTGACTATACTTTAATTTGAAATTTTGCTTTAAACAGGGAGAATCGAACATCCTTTCCTTTTCAGTTGGACTTTACACGGTAAAGTCCAAATCTCAGAGGCCCAAGAAATACACTGGCTGTGAAGCAGAAGACCCTGCACACATTCGCAAAAGAAATACCAATATTTTCTGCTCTTCCAAGACAAAACTCTCCTTCAGAGTTGAGGACTCTGCCGGGGAATGTGGCAAAGCAGAACACAGCAGTTCCCAGAATAAGTCCTTTAAAATAGAGAAATAAGAAATAGAGAGTTTTAATTATGCCCTGATTTTCCTACTGGAGCATAACTGAGAATTTAACTTTATAGGCTTCATTGCTGAACACTCCAACACTTTGTAACTGTTTAATGAGTATGGGTGTGGAGGTGAGGGGTGAGAAATGCTGTATGTCAGCATGGAGTCAGCGTGGGCTAATTCTGCAAGCTGCAGTCAGTTTTGATTGCTGACAGGATCAGATTGCAGAGCTAATAGAAGCTGAGAGGGCAAATGTTCTGGGACTGGCAAATCTCTATATATGACTGCAATCTAGAGCGTGCATCTCAAAACACACTTTTTCTCTAGAAACAAAGTCTCTCCTCTTTTCTAAAAGCCTTTTCTTTTTTCTCCTCAAATGAAAGCAGTGATACACCTCTCACTGAACTGTTGGATATTTTCTTCCAAGTAGATGTGCATATGCTGTTGCAGACACCTGTCTAAATATTATTTCCATTATACCTGAGAGATACTTAACAGTTAAGCAGTGACAGAACTTTGAGACAGATAGGGTACTGATAGATATTTATGAAAAATGACATTAAATTTGAATGGTAACCTCCCAAAGATCTTTGATTTTAACAGGAAAATTAATATGGAGCAGCAAAAAATCTGATCTGCCGAGCCAGTAACTTCTCAGAATATTTTAAATCCTGCAGCCCATCTAGTGAGCCGGTTGATGTCACCAAGGTCTGGTCTGCATTGCAAACGGAGCTCCCCCTGGCAACCCTGTTATTTTGGAAACAGCAGCTGGGTGAATGGCACGCAGGGCCCACAAAGCCCCAGCAAGGCACGTGTGGAGGCCTGAGCAGAAGTGGCAGAATTTCATAGTCATTACTGCAAACTTTTTCACTATTATGCATGAGCGGTGACAGGCTTGCATTGTTAATCAGAGTAATTAGGATTTAGTTGAGGCATGACAATAACCTGTGCCTCATAAAGGCCTGAAGGCGATCCATTTTCTCCCCTTTCCCCGGGAGTCTCCTATTGTGATTCATAGATGGCCCAGCAGGAATGCAATCAGGAAATCTCCAGTGAATCGGTGTCTCTAAATCTTTAGGCCTGACAGGTTGAAGTCTGACAAGCTATTAGAAAAAACTGCTGATCATTAGGCTGTCTAAAATAGACTTAGCTTGTTTCTGTCTGTGTTCATTGATTTATCTGCAGAATGATATTGTTTGAAGCTTAGGTTACTCATGCTGCCGCCAGCTGACATGATTTGTATGATAAAATGACAAAGCAAGGCTCTGGCTGAGCACACAGGTCTGCCTGCCTTTGCTGTTTCATTACTTTTGACTCATTCTGTAGTAACGACAAGTTGGTTCAATATTATTGTGAGAAACAAAACCAGAAAGAGACCAAATGGTTTAAAGCAATTTTTGATCACCCCAAATGCTACTATCACTGACAAATAGTGTCAGTTCTCCCTGGATCATTTCAGAGCAGTGATTTCTAGGTCAATTGCTGTGGGCTATGCCCTTTGCTTCCCAGAGTTCCCAATTCTAAACAGGCTTATTACAAAAGGTCTGGTAAAAATTCTCCTTTATGCATGTCTTTTCCAATATTTTAATTTCAAAAACCCCACATTTAAAAAACAATTTTAAATTGATATATATAAATAAACTAATTTAATATATAATACAGTATTTGAGTAGTGAGATTTATTTCTAAGCTATTCTTACACTCTATTCAAGCTTCTATACCAAAAGGAAAAGTTACATCAGATTGGAAAATTTCTGAAAAGACTTTTTTTAAACAGGATTGTATTCTTATTTGTCATTTACAACGACATTTGTTTTTCCAGTCTTCCAGTCTTTCTGGCTTATTTCTTTTATTTTTTAAAAATGGCTGGCTTTCTTACAGGATTCAAAATCTTAATGGGGAAAATAAAAAAAATTAAATTCAGTTCTTCTCTCTCATTGGCAGGGATTCTATTCTCTTAAAAATGAAAAAAAGCATCTGTTTTGCACCATTAGGCATGCAGAACATGAGCAAGCTTAAAAATGTGTATAAATGCACTTGCATAAACTTATACATATAGTATGTATATAGTACGTTATATGCATAAATTCTGTTTGTCAAAGACATGTAACAATGCTTCTAAAAGGAGACATATATTTGCTTATTATTTAAAGCAGATCAAAATACAGAGAGAATTTATAGTTTAATAAACACTTACTTGCATTTACAGCTATTAAAGAAGAGAAATTTAGTATGGCACAAACATCATCATATTCCTGCGGAAAGTATAATGAGATACTAAACCACATAGTTTCAGGTGAACATGATTCCCTTTCCATTTATTACTTTAAGAAGATTCTTGTATACCTTGCTAAGAGAGAGAGCACAAAATCTCTCTGAGGTTTCCCTTTGACTCTGCCCAAAGTTTTGGAGCTGTAGTTAGGGCCCTGTGTGGGTCAATTTGCAGTCTTCACACACAGAGTTGCTGCAGGAAGGATGTTTATCACACTGTATCTCACCCAGAAAACGAAATATTTCCAACCAAACTGGTGTTTCCATTAAGCCATGCATCAGGATCTAGCTACACTTCGAGGGTTTGGCAAAGATAATATTAAAGCCTTTTGTAGATGACAAAGAATTCAGTGTAGCACCTTTAGAATAAATTTGCCTCTCCACCTCTCCTCCCCTGTTTGATCCCCACAATGTTATGGGTGATGTTAATGTAGATATGTGCAAACTTATGAAACAAACACTGATGGAGCATTAACCTGTGCACTAATATGTGAATCAAATGTAGAAAGTTTTTCATGACAGCTTACCCTTCATTATTTTGCTTTGTTGTCTCATTTCTATCCCTAGTAAACAATTAAAAAGCGATTCAGAGACTTGGGTTTGTTGTAATGCTTAAGTCACCACCAAAATACTTCAGATAAATAGCTGGAGAATTGTATAAAAATGACAAAACTCTTTAAGGCAGGTGTAAAAATAGTAGTTAAAAGAATTAAATACTTGCAAGTGGCATGCGTGCTTTTAAAAGAGTAAATGTGTGCTAGTCATTGATAGGATCCATAAAAATGGACTCTGAATGAAATCCAGAAGCAACCAGCAGATTTAAAGAGCAGTGTAATAGACAATACTCAAAATGAAAAGACATCTTCCAAAATATGGATGTGGTGTCCAGAGAAAAAAAACAGAGCAAGAGTATAATCCTCAGCAAAATAAATGTTAAACCACAGCAAAGCTAGCTAAAACATTAGTGAAGGTAACTTGCAGAAGTAATGGGAGCTAACAGTAAAGTCTTTTGTATATACATCAGAAGCAGCACGGCTGGACAGCTAGCAGGATGAGAAGAAGCAGCAAAGGAAGATAAAGACCTTATGGAACAGCCAAAGGAATTATTTGCACTGTAAATGAGGTGGGAGTCTTTCACACTGGGGTCATTCTTTACACCGAATGAGACTGTGCAAACTCCCATTTTGAAGCGTCAGAGATTTTAGAGCAAATCAGTAGCAAAACAGATCAGTAACAATTGGCAATATTCATATAGGAGATTTGAAAGAATTCAAATACGAATTTGTCAAGCAATCAACTGTGTTTGTGATGGATGACAGCAGCACCAGTATAATGAAAACACGAAAAGTAAAGATAAGGGGAATAAGAATAATAAGAGCAGTGTTCTGTGAAGGGGTCTAAAAAAGTAATGCCCTTCTGATGCCTTCTGGAGGCTGACCTGGAACAGAGTCTTGACAGAGAAAGAGAATAAAGTAGGTATTTATTAAAAGGCCTCAATGGGCACACCTGGGCAGCACAAGAGCCCAGCTGGACTACACCACCCAAGGTGTCACAAAATGGTCACACAATGGATGACTGATCACGAGGTTCCACACTTTTATAAGTTCTGATCCATTTGCATATTAGAATCAATTGTCCAACCATAGTTTCAGGTTATGAAGCTCCATCCTCCTGTTTTTTTCTTCTAATTTCACAGTTTTTGTTCTCGGGCCTCAAAGTTGTCCTTGGTATCGAGCTAGAGAAGGAATTGTTTTGTCTGTCTGCTCTGTGAAGAGAACTCAGTAGCGCTTAATATGAAACCTAAAGCTACCCACTAAAACAGCACAGAATCTAAAAAATATACAACTAAAGGCATCACTTCCATTTCCAAAAGTGGTGACTGAAGGGTTAGTGTGCTGAAAATATCTGAAACTGAGAAGATAGGAAACTTTTTCAATAGCACAGGAGTTAAAGGGCCATGTTACTGGACAACAGGAGAATACAGGAAAAGGAAGAGATTTTTTTTGTTCAGCTCATCATTAAATCATCCTTGCTGTAGGATGGATGCTGTGAAGGACAAATAGGTAATTTTTATCCCTCTGAAATTACTGGATTAGAAAAAATCATGAATATAAGATGCTTTGTATGGCTTATTTGCATGCTACCTCTAGCTCAGAAAGTTCTTACGTAGCTAAAGGCTGGAAGATGGGAAACAGGGCACAGCTGAAGGGCAGACTCTCAGAAGGATATAGGATAAATCCTGTCTTAATTGAATCTGCTGCCAAAGATAAAACACCATCAAAGAGACATTGGTCTGGGCCTGTGTTATATTACTTGTGCTTTCAGCCCATGAACCAGGCATTTTGTCTATATAATTCTCCTCATTTCCCAGAGATGTTCACTTGTGTGACAGTTTTTGTCTTCTGACTGGATGACTGGGCACAGCCTGGGCAGGACAAAAGAAGGAGCTCTTTGCAACCTTGATGAATAAAGACCTGTTAAATAATGTCATAATCTTCTGTCTATTTTCAAAATAATGTGATTCAGCAAACAAAACAGCCAACCACAGTGAGCTTTTTCCACAATGTTTTGTGTTTTACTCTGTAAAATAAATAATGCCATCACTGCAGCATATATTTATTGGTCTTTTTTTTGATGGACAGGAATAGCAGGTAAGTTTTGTGTAGAGTTTTTCCCATTTGTGTTGCTTCTGACTTGAACAAACCAGAATATAGTTTATTTTCTTTAGCTGTAAGACCACAATACAGCACAGAGAAACTGATTTGCTCCTGTGTATGCAGGAAAACCTGCAGCCAAGCCAGAAACCAGATCCAGTGTGTGTGAGTTCCATTTCACACCCTCATCATTGGAATGTAATCAGTAAGTGTTCAAATCATGAGGTATCACTTCAGAATCTATTCAGGGTATGTTTGACCGTGATACATTTTTTTAAAAAAATGTTTTCCATGTGCTATCGTGAAGAAATTCAGTTTGAACACACTTAACTCAGCCCAAGTTTTGGAAACAAGATTTAGACCCTTCAGGGGATTGTCCTACCCTGGTGTTGTTAATCCTGTGGTTTTTAAGGCATTTTTTTTCATGAAAAGGAAATGTGTTTTGTTTTACTTCAGTGTTTACAAGTGTTTGTCTGGGAAATATAGGATTATAAAGGAACACATTTCAAGCATCATGCTGGGTGTGTTAGTGCTTTGTATTCTGCTACCACATCTGAACTTCCTTCATGTAGTATTTCATAATGTCCCAGACAAATAAGGATGAGATCATGTTTGCTAGAATTGTTTAATCACCAGTGGTCTGACCCTGAAAAAACCAGGGCACATTAGCTTTCTGTCACCCTGGATTGGAACTGAGGTTGCACAGCATCTGGCAGGATGTTCTCAGCACCTCACAGAATTTGTGCTTTTAACTTAAGTCCCAGACCACATCTATTTTCTTCAATATACTGCAAACATATAACTGCAGTCAGTACAATTGGTACTTTCACTTTTAGCTGAAATGTCTCTACCCAGCAGGCAAACTAATAACCATGAGATGACATTGTGATGAATGGCAATGCCTCCAACACAGTGCTTGAGCCATAAATGGAAAGAGACAGTAAGTTTCATTCTATTTTTTGAAATTGCATATGCTGCAAATCTGTTTCAAATGAAAATTAAATAATGCTTTTTAAACTACAAATTACAATAGGCCTCATGCAATAAGGCACCAACCTCTCTTGTCCTCAGTTCAAGTTGTGGTCGGGAGTTTCAAGACAATGCCTAATAAAAGGCACATTGATTTGAGGGTGGTTCTCTGTGATAAGACTGTTTCCAGTTGCAGCTCTTTACAATCTTTCATTTTAAGGAATAAATAAAAGGAAGTGAAGGCAGGAAAATGAGTAAAGAAAGATAAAACGTGCAAAACACAATGTGTTTGGGGCACCCTTGTCCTGCTATCTTTACAGCTGTACAGTCCATTGATTACTGTGGTGTTTCTCCTGACTCAAATTTACACAAACAGAACAGCATCAGCCCTTCAGATAGCCATGATTTATGCCTTTCCTGGCAGTCACAGCAGATAACAGTGCTGAACTGTACCTTCTCCTGTTGAAACACCTTGACATTTGTGACACAAGATATTTTCCTGGAAGTGATAGGTATGATAATTTTGTATCAAGTCTTACAAATGGTTTTAAGGTCTTGAAAACAATTGCATGTATAAGTTTGTAATTTTTCATTTTTTCAGAGTTCAAACTGGACTAATTTTCTATTCCAACTATATAATGCTGATGAAATAATTTACAGACTGATAGAAATGTAGCTATCATTCCAATATTTTTTTGTCAGAATCCTGTCTTTTCAGTAAATGGCAATACTCAAGAAGTAGTTCATACTATTTCAGAAAGACTTAAGAAATATTAATACTCAATCAGAAAAAAAAATCATAATCCTTATTTGGCAATGAACATCCAGTATGTTATCCATTTATGTGTTCATTGTTTGAACAGTTCTAAATCCATTACCTCATTATTATCTAAAGATTATAATATTGACAATAATTTGATCATCTGATTTTCCTTAATTTTTTGACAAAAAGAAAGTCCTCCTGGGGAGGAATCCTCTTATGGGGTTACTTCTCAGGATTCACCATTCCTATCATTGGGCAGTTCCTGGCCACTGAAGGAAGAGGAGGAAGCCCATGCAAGCTGCCTTTCCATACAGCTGACACGTTCTGATCCCCAGAACCACAGCAGTATTACAGCTGAATTAACAGAGGGTTTGTCTATACCACAGGCACAGAAAATTCCTTTACGGATTATGGAAAAAGTGGTTTCAGGGAATCTGTGCTGTCTGCTGAAAAAAAAGATTTAATGAAGAATCAATGACCAAATTGAGCACTAGTCTCTTCTCAATGAAAGCCTTGTTTGAGTCAAAATTCCCCTCAGTGTTTGTAGCCAACTTGAGTAAGTTTAGAAGAGCAGCACCAGCTGAGGGGTAACTGCAGCACCATGTTTGGAGAATGCCTCCCGTTTGCTCATGCTTTCTAACATTCCTGAGCATGGTAAGCACTTGAGATTGCCACTGCTGGGCATGCCAGCTGGCTCGCCTTCCTTCTTCTGTTCTACAGAAGAATCCTGGTGAGTGAAACAATTTCAAAATGTGTTTCTGACATTACGGCTTTAAGCTGAAGACTTATAGCTATTGTTTGAAACAGGCAAGAAGAAATAGCTATGTGCGTTCTCCTTGTTGGGAGGAAACACATGGTAATAAAAAAGTTCTGGATTTTCACTGCAGAAGGTTGGTGTATTTTGAATCTTTGCAATGGAGACAACCTTAACAGACTAATTTTAGTGGAAATGCTTGTTTTGACAAGTGAGGAACACAACAATTGCTAATGCATTTTGCCACTTGAGTCTTTCTTGACAAACATACTTGAGGATTATAATATAAATACATAACTGCTTTTCCTCATTTCAGCATGCCACTTGTGAACGATTTTGTCATAACAAAACCCATCTTCCCTGCTTTTCATTTATCTCCCTGAAATAGAAATGGTCTTTTTCCATTTACCCTGCTAGAATAAACATCTATTAATTCCCCCAAGTCACAAAACCTTCAGCTTCTGAAGGTTAGAAATGTCTGCACAGTATGCAACTCCTTTGGTTTAGTTCTGCCTTGAATCAACTCAACAGAAAATGTCCAAATATTTGCCCGGTAATGGGAAAAATGAATGTAATTGATCCACAGCTCTTATGTACAACATCAAAGTACTTAGAGACAAGAAGCTATTGTAAGACAGTGACTAATAACTGTATGAGGGGATTTCCATTAGCAGGCCCACAAGGAAGATGATTCTAGTCTGTGAGTTTCTAGTCTCTGAGCTTTGTGAAAAGTTAAAACTGTCATGAACTATACAAGGAGTTTTTCATAAAACAAAAGTTGTGGAAAAGGGCATCACATTTTATATGTATGATATCGGGATATATCAATTAAGGTCAGATGCAATCATAAATTATTTAAATCCACTGAATCCTCTATAAAATCCTCCTGTAACACAATTTAAAATCTTCTATCCCAAATATTTCAAATCATATATTACCTATAATTACATATAATACATTATAATGTATTTTTGATAGCTGTGTAGATAGCAATAAGCAAAACTGAATTACAATTAATAGTTCCAAAATCTCATGAGATGACGTGATCCTCTCCCTAGAATATACAACCTGATGGAAATGTAGCAGTTCCCAGCACAATGCTACTTGTGATGCTGCCACAGATGAACTCTTGAGGCACCTGATACTGATATAAAGGCAACGTATTTAAGATGAAAGAAAAGATAAATAAAAAACTGACAAGGGGGTTGATTCTGCTACCTTGACTTTACTTTCACTTTGCTCAAAATATTTGACAGTGGCAGCAAATATCTGGCTCTGCAGAATCTCCTCCTCAGTTGTGTTTTCCTAATATTCCTAGATGATAGTTGCATTTCCAATTTTATTCTTGTTTAAGAAGCCTGTGCTGTTGTCAATCTCTACCAAGGTTATTGACTAGACCCTTACAGACAATAGTTCATCTTTACTTTTGTAATCATACCTATATATGCAAGGAACATACATATGTAGGTGCATTTCTTCCATATGACCCCTTAGATCATCAGAGTATTCACTGCTAAACCAGGTTTGGATTTTTCCCCCCACAAGGTAAACTGTTCATTACAGAAGCACACATACAGTGGAAGGGGTAAGAGACAGTAAGATCATTCTTGTCTTTTCACAATCTTAGTGGAGAGCTGATGTGCAGGAACCAGGGACCAGACCCAGTCTTTGCCTGGAATCAGTGTGAAAAGAGAGGTAAAGTAGCATATTAAATCATTAATTCCTTCTCCTTGCCTGAATTCCACTGGGCCTGTGTGGAAGGAAGGAGATAGCTTGTGCCCTGAAAAGGCACATCACAAATTCTTCCCCATTTGAACCAAATGCTCACAGTACAAAGGATTGCATTTTTCTGAGACAGTGCTTTGGATGTGCTCCCTAATGTGGTTCAGCTTCCTCGCTGCCCCTTATTTCAGCCCGTGTCTTAACGGTATAATTTAACCTTAAATTAGAGGCATATTTTGCCCTTGTTTTGTATGCAGAAATTCCTTTGATGTAATTGGGAGCCCGTGCAAAGATGGAGGGTTTATCATGGCCCTTTGAATGCATGTGACATGGCAATTTGTCCAAGACATATTCTCATGCAAGAAGAATGGGATCCCATTGTGGGAAAATCCAGGGCCAAACACTGCACAGAACTGACATCAATAGGACTGAACACAGTGTGAAGTTAGGCAAAATCTGATGTATTGGCTGGGGGTTTTTTTATGCATCCACTACTCCTAATGTTGCAGATGGAGAGTGGATATCATATTGTCTCAAGAAATCCTAACTTCTGTTGCAAGAGGATGAAAGGGAGATGATCTCAAGAGTCTGAGTAACCATTTCAATTGGATACATGTGGGCAGAGTCCAATCCAAATCTCACAGAAAACTGTAGAAGTGGTTCTGATGGCTTTTGGATCAGTCCCACTATGAAATATCAAAATTAGAATTTGAAATAGAGCCAGTGGAAACAGAAGTGACTGTTTCACCAGATAAAAAGACATGGCATAATTTTGAAATTGAACGTGCTCTTTTCAATCAAAGCACCTCCAAGCTTTTTTGATTTTTTCCCCATTCTTTCTTAACCAGGCAAGTTTTGTGACCTTTATGTAGCCTCTCACAATAAATTCACCTAAAGAATAAAGTTCTAAACCCAAACTTATCTACAGAAATTCTAAAGAAACCTATAAATAGAGACACAAAGCTTACCACATCTTATTTAGGTAGCAATGTAGAGAATATTGTTCCAGCCCTTTGACTGTAATAGTGGTCACATCTCCTTTGTGAGCTCTCCACAAGGACTTAATTTCTAGATACATGAAATTGTATTTTTCTTTTTAGCACCATCCAGGATAATGCAATGGAAAATAGAAGGGGCTGGTTTGAAAGTTCTGGAGTTTGTGAACTGCATGTGAGATAAGAAAATGTCAAGGAAAACAGATCATGGGCAGAAGCAGATGTTCAGCTTATGGCCATATCTTTGATCCTTTCTTTGCATGTCTCTTGCATGATGTGTATACACAGAGAGTATATTCTCTACATCGCTAATGTGCAGAAGTGAGGGTCATCATGAACCCATAGGAGGATGGGTCTGTAAGTGGATTGAAAGGGGTCATAGAGTCAATATTTGCACCATTTTCTCATGAGAAAGTAGGTCTCCTGTCAGTTAGAGCTCAGCTAGCACTCAGCTTCTAGCCCATATGTATAACTAAATCTGGGTCAATAGCACTGCTAATCCTGAGAAAATATTCAGTGTGTGGATGAGAGGCTCACCAGGAACAATACCTGTGCCAGAGCCTGCAGAACTATGCAGCAAATACCTATCTGAGGAACTTGAACAATGCAGCTGGATGATTTATACCAGGATGAGGATCTGGCTTTAAACAGGCAGAGGAAGAGAATTTTGAACATAAACAACATAAACATCTAAAATTGGTTCAGACTTTTAGAAAAGCAACACTTAAATTGTTGCAGAGAGCATGTGAATCTCCTTGTACCTGTGGATCAGCATTCTGGATAATGTCTTTGGTATCTCACAGGTACTGAAGTTTGCCAGCTGTGTATTTCTGCAGCTGCTTTTTATTGGAAGACACAATAAACACTACAGTTGTGTAAATCCTCTATAAATAGCTGCAGCAAAAGCCATCCCTGTGCCCTGTCCAAAGTTAAACACCCTACTAACTTCCTAGCCCCTCTCTACTAGCTTGTAAATTGAGTACAACACTAATAGTTACCCTTTTCAAAGTGTTTTGGGATCATCTAATGAGAGGCGCTATACACTCGTAAAGTCCAAACACATTGAAAATAGTTATTTATTTCTCATAATTTCTGAACCATCATTTCCAATCCACCTCTATTGTTCCCAGCAAGCAACTAAAATAATTAACAGCAGACAGCCTATTAAGAAATAGAAAGTGTTTTGGTTACTTGCTATTTGTGGGTATGCATTGTTCCAGCATGGGAGCAGCCAACTGCAGTTGGGGAGAATGTTTTGTACACTACAGACATTTTAGCTCCAATGTTTACCATGTTCTGGATCTGGAAAAGTTCTGAGATTGTTCAACTTCTCTAAAGTTCAATATCCAAAATTATGTCACTTTTAATGAATAACTCTGACAAACTAAGCTCTGTTTAAGTGCCATAATTTTACATCAGTTTAAGCCAACCTTTTTCCTCCAAAGAATATTCCCAAATCTTTCTTTTACCCAATGGAGCTCTTCAGTTCCTTCCAGAACATTTGGGCCTACCACTTTTCAGAGATGGAGATCACCCTGATGCAGGGCATATACAGAGCAAAAAAAAAAAAAAAAAAGAATCAACAAATTAGCATTTATAGCCTTTTTCTTTTTTTAAGCTAAAAGTCAAAAAGGCAAAACAAAGAAAAGCCTGAGTTATCCTAAACACAAATAACACATCAGACTTGTCTGTGTGTGCTGAGACTTTAACTTTGCAGTAAGACATTATAAAGCAGAGGAAGGACTGCAGAGAGAGCTGTCACCTGGCTCTAAACAGGAAGGAGACTAATTTTCTCCCAGGTGCCTTACAAGTTAAGATATCACAATGAATCAAAATTTCATTGCCTTCATTTGGAAATTTTTTTTGAGACCTGAAGAAAGGCTACTTGTGCCTGCAAGTTTGCATTTGTTCTGAGGATATTCGTTGTTCTAATGAAACATGTTATTCCTACTCTTGGTTATTTCCTAATTTTCTGAGCAGAAAAGTTATCATTGCTAGGGACATGGTTAGAGTGGTCTTACTTGAAAGGAAATTCATGGCCTTGGGAATGGGTGATATTTGGCATGGATATCTAGGAGGACAGAAAAGAATAGACCATTCTAGGAAGACTTCTCAAGGGAAAGATGGAAGAATGACTAAAATACTTTATCTTCTGGGACCAGCACCATCCTTCCCCCTGACAAACTTCAGACAGAACCACTTAGAATCACACAAAACTGTTTTCTACTGGAGTCTTAATGTCATTCCTGGACACCATTTGCCAAACTGCCTTAGTGCCCAGCACCCCTCAGCACTGCTGTTCTTTGCACATCTCAGTGCTGTGTTTGTGCAAATCTACCTAACAGAGACTGAGAACTGGCAGGCATGTAGCACAGACAGAAAATGCTTTCCATGAGATATCAGCTGCTGCTTTTAATTTACAAAGAGTTAAGTGGATTTCTACCCCACCTGAGAGGAGCAGCTTGACATATTCCAGCAGTTAATCCCATGCTAACAAGGGCAGGAGGCATCCTGGTTTGGTGACTGAGGAGCCTGGCAGGAGGTTGTTATAGGATAACTGCTAACTTTTCTCTTGCAATCCCCTTGAAATGCCTCCTGGGGACAGAGGGTATCTCTTGGCTTGTTCCATGGCTATGACACAGCGTCCATCCTGCAGTGCCTTGTCTGTGCTCCTCAGCCCGAGCCACCTGTGACTTCAGGCCACCAGCAGGATGTGGTTGCTCTCCTCCCTCATTTCCCCAGTGGGCTCCTTGCTGGAGCAGTTAGCAAGGCACCCAGCTGGCATTGCCTGTCTCCTGGCATCCATCTGAGCACCACTAGTTAACCAAAACTGTCCCTGAGGACCACAATGACCCTTTAGTGTTCAGATAGCTTTTGGGGATAATGACTTGAGCTGAGGGATACCCTTGATCTGTCACTATGCCAAGGATTGATATAATTATTGATACAAGAAAAAAATTTTCAAGGTATCAAACATATGGATACAAGTAATTTTTTTATAGTTCTTTCAATTTCATTTTCTGGATCATCAGTTAAAGTAGGAGGATTTTGAACAGGACCATATAATTCTGCAAGACACAGTCCCCTCCCTACTGCCTTTTTTTCTTTTCTATTCATTGCCTGCATGGTAGAGAGGATGATTTCTCCCTAGGGAGAAATAATAAATGAATTATAAAAGCGTGCTTTTTAAATTTTTTAGAAACGGAATATGCTTCACACTCCTACTAAGTGATGTGCATGAAAATCCATGTAGTGTACATGTTACAGAAGAAGGCATTTTTGTAAGATTTTTTTTTTTTAATGATCTGTGCTTAGAATACTGAAACTGAAACCTTGCTCTGGGTGGTCTTTATTTTTGGCTGTAGCCTCGTAATAGTTCCATAAATATTAATTTATGAAGAACGCAGAACACAAGTGAATGTAGAACTGACCACTTTCTTGGTGCTCTCATATTACTTAAGCTGTATTATTATTATTATTTTCTTACAGAACAGTAGAAATACTGTTAAAAAAATTAAATGGAACTTTTATCATTGAAAAAGTTTGTGGTTTGCTTATTTGGATGAAAAAAATATCAACTGAGCACATGCAAATAACTTCAGAAATAAAGTTCAACAGTACTAGTTTTGACACCAGCCCCGTTTGTTTCCTCTGAAATGTTTAGCCAGTCCAACAGCCAGATATTTCAAGAACAGCCTCACAAGTGAAGATTAAATGTGTGTGTTTTTATAAAACAATGACATCTTGTTTTCAAAGCCCTGCAAGCTTAAAATGGATATTAGAGCAGTCACATATAAACTGCAGTTCCCAAGGACAACTGTTTAGCTTAAGTGCCATTTAATGTTCTCCTAAATGGCTCTGCTGTTTAGTGTGCAATATATCTTCTAGATTAGACCTTTAATCCTTTACATTGTGCTTGCTGTGTCAAAGAGGGCTTCATGCCAACTTCTTCCTATTGGTGGGTCTCATTCTCTCTCTTTTAACCGGCAATGAAGAACATCAAAGTCTTATGTTTTGCCTCTTTGTGTCCAAACAAGAAACCCAGATAAAAGTTTTTGTGAATTAAAAACTTTAAACAGTTTAATGTGTTTCCCCCTTTGTTTCTGCTTTAATTTTAGTACTTTTATGAGCACAAAGAAGTAAAAGAAAAACCAAAAATAGTTTATAAAGTGTTGGGTTTTTTATAAATGCAAAAAAATTGGTGTAGATTAGTCAGATCCTTATGATGCTAACGAGGACTTCAGGGTGCTATGGCTTTCACACCTCAGTGCCTTTAGGTGAAGAGACACAATGCCATTACAAACACAATACAGTAAGTGAAGAAATTACCTGATGCACCGTGTTTAAGCAGGACAGGGCATAAAATTAAGCCCAGCTTTGATGCTTAAGGCACATCCGTTTATGCTGAGCCAGCAGTTCCATGTACTAACCAGAAGAGCCTCATTACTGGTGGATCTTAAGTGTAAGTATTGCTTTCTAGCATAAGCCAGTAGTGGGTTTCCAGAAACTAACCCTGAATTTCTTAGTCTTGGCTATTCTTATGTTTGCTCCTGAGAGGAAAATAAATTTGCCCTGTATGGCCTAAAAAGCAAAAACATCTGCTGGTGTTATGAGCAGCCCTATTGTCCAAGCTCAGCAGCAGGGAGGTCTGCACTTGTTCTGTTCTGCTTTCCTGCTAAGCACCAAGAAAACCTGTGGGAATCATTATCAAGGTTCCTGAGGGCAGCTGGGGAATGAATTCACCTTTTTGGTGCAGCCAAAAAAGGACACCCCAATTTCCTGGCTAGTAGCAACTTGTGCAGGAGACCCACATTTTGGAAAAGGTTTGGAAAACTTGCTCCAAAGCCAGTGATGGACAGCAGCCGTGGGCTAAGGGAAGGACATGGCTCTGGGATGGTTTGCTGTGGTAGTTGGAAGCTGGAGGACATGGAAAGATAAGATTGATGGTGGAGACAAAAAATTGATGGTGCATCCAGAGCCCTTGGTTAGAAGAAATCCCTACTCATTTGTCCTGATTTATTAACCTGAACATCTGACCAAAGGAAAAGAGCATTTCCCACTTTTCGCCACTCACTCCAGGTGCCTCATTAGTTACAAAATGTCTACACTGTTACAAACAGACACAAAATATCTACAGACCTGGGGCCTGACATTGCTTTTCATTGTCATTTCTACTATCCTTACCTACGAACTGGTACCTTTGCCTTGTAATTTGGAGCATTGAGAAAAGGAATATATTTCACTTCTTTTTTTTTTAGACTTGAGTTTCTGTTATTTATTTTGGAGCTTATGAGTAAGAAATACTTTTCACATTTGGGACCAGATGTACACACACCCAGAAGCTGAAGTTTATCTCAAAATTTGTAATTATCAGATGTTATTCACATTTGGGCTTGAATATTAACAAAATCTGTGACCAGATGTCAGCTATCTAAGAAGAAACAAAGTCCAAGTAGCACTGACTAGGAGAGCAAACAAACCTCTTCCTGTAAGTGCAGAACCTCCAGGTTTCCATCCAAGTTAATGATTCTGCCAGCATTGAGGAGGAATCCATCCAGTCCTCAAGTTGCTTGGTGGTCCTTTAATTTTTTTTCTTTTTAGGCTCATGTGTGAAAAGTAAGAGGGGCTGTGTTCTCCCTGTCCCTTATATTTGTACTTTGATTTTACCAAGTACTGAAAGCTTTCCAAACCTGCCTGGCAGGTAAGAGAATATTGGGGTTCGGTCCAATATTACCAGGAGGTTGTGCCTGTGCTGGCTGGCCCTCGCTGTTTGCCTGTGTGGTAGCACTGGTGTTTTCACCCCAGTGGCACCACAGGCTACCAGGATGTTACAGCTGAGGGCTTGGAGACAAGTCCAGGCNCAAGAGAAGACCTTCCAAACTTAAGCCTTTCCATTCAGAACCAAGACTCAAGACTCAAACCTATTCTAATGACAATTTTTGGCCACTATCAGAAAATATTTTCACAAATGTAATTATTTTCTTGATGGACAGCTGCATGGTGGGTTATTTTCAACATGGTATTGTTGTACAGATGTTCCTGTAGGACAGTTAATTGTTAATGTGGCAGATGTCCTGTCAATGGGAGGACAAACAATGGTTGAATTTGTTGACAGGGTGTGTTCTTCTGTCCCCAGAAAGTTGTGTGACTCCTTGCATCTGCAGCCACCAAGCAATTGAAAATCAGGGTTTAGCCAAGGTAACTCTGGTGCCTTACCCAGGGAACTGCTGGCAGATAGGGTCACTGATCTCCAGCTAGACATACACACAGCCCCCAGTGATAAGGGACTGTAACAAAAATAGACCTGTCGGGAGCCGTGAGGCAGGATAAAGCATTCCCATTTCACTCCTGACACAGGGTTTGCTTACCTGTCTTTAAAGATCTCCATGCAGAGACTCCACAGTTGCTTTAGGCAATCTTTCCCTGCACTTGACTTCCCTCAGTGAACATGCTCTCCCAAAAACATTACTGTTATCTTTCTTCCCACAGTATTTGATGCTCCGACTTGAACACATCATTTTTTACCCTATCTCCCTTGCATGTGGGAACTAGCTTGTTCCCTTCCTCTTTGCAACAACCTTTCATATCCTTGCATACTGTTTATCACCGCTCCACTCAGTGCTCCTTGCCTGTGCTAACAGACGGAGGAAATCTCCAGTTAACAGGAAGATGGTGTAGCTGCCTTCCTATCAGCCCACCCTCAAATTCAGTGAGATAAGTAGGATTTGGAGCTCTGGTGAATTTTGACGAGCACAACAGGCCCTTGAGGGTCTTTCTGAGATAAAGCAGTGGTGAAGTTGTTCTAATTTATCTTGAGAATATAACTGGATAGCGCTCATAATCAGAGTGGGGGGCATACAAAGATAGCTGGGCTGCTCCTCCTATGCCTCTGATTTGTGCTGAATGCAGCTCAGGAAATCCAGAATATTTACCCACAGTGAGGTGGTGATTTGACAAGTTCTGCCCAAAGAATTTTTCACAATATCTGAAGACTTAGGTTGTGGAATACCAACTAGGCTGATATCTTTCACATTCTTCTCACAAGTTATTTAGCTATTCATTAACTTTTCCATAAGATAATCCATATATTTTTAAAGAAGAAAATACCACTACAGAAATTACCTTTCATACACCATGAAAATCAAATAGTGTTTAAAGACCTCTACCTTGATAGACTTTAAATTCAATGCTAACAAATTTATGCATGATGTAAAATCAATAGTCAACACAGCAAAGCCACATACTAATGAGAGTGTATTGGTATCAGTTTTCAAACATTGTTCTGATATTTTACTTAAATATTTTGGGTTCAGCTCACTAATATAACTTGGCTCCTTTGTGGAGATCTAGTGATGCAAACAGCTACAAACCAATTTAAATTGTTGGTTAACCTCAGTTTATGACTTTTTTGTGCTTCAGCAGTGGTGGAAAACAGCCAGGCTGTATCTGGTTCTCCGTCTCTTGCTAATCAAAGGTATCCAATTGCCTCCCACTTAAGGCATTTTGTGTGTTCTATAATACACCTTAATCATAATTTTTGTTAGTTATATTTGGATAGCTAATAATTTTAATTTATAGTTAGCCTCTGCCTTTAAAATTGTACAATGTGATGGAGACTATAAATTTATATTATAATTATATACCAGTGGGTGTACTGAAGACAGACTTGAAAAAAGCAAACAATCTATGTCTGAGGAAGCCTTTTAGATACCACTATTCACTGAAATAGCACATTTAAGTAGAAAACCACACACTAAGCACTTGCTGTTCATGTGTATATGAAGGCATAACTGCAATACTCTTCAAAACACAAAAGAAATATTCAAAGATAACATCTTTGTTAGTGCGTAGGCTTCCCATCAGCTATAAAAAAACGAAAGGGACAGATGCACCAGATGTAAGCACGGATCCATGTTAGTGGTAGCCATAACAGAGAAATGCATTCATGTGAAATACAGCATTGTGTGCATTCTGAAGCCTGGAGAATTGTTGAAGTCTGTGCTTTCTTCCTACGCACAGCTGCAAAGATAACACTGTCTACTGTTCAAGGGCTCCGTGGGGAATTCCTCGTAACAGTTCTGTTCTTTCAATTCTTGTTAAGGCTTACAACCCCATTTCAGCTGATGATCAACTCACTATCTGGGTCAACTGCTGGCATAAATCTCATCAGCAATTATGATTTTAACTTGACAGTATCATTCCTATAGTGAGAGAGCAAGTTGGAGCTTTACAGTGAACCTGGCTAAATAATTTTTCTTTTTTCTGCCCCTGTGCTACGTGAAAGGGTTTCTCCGTGCTTACCTATAGTTGCTAAAATTTCTGTGATGACAACATACTTTTATGAGGCACTAAAATAATAAGGACAATGACACATGATACCCTTGAACTGAAAATGCTTTGAGGAAGAAGTACAGATGAATAGGCCCTTATCCAAAGCTAACTGAAATCACTGGGAGGCTTTTTCATAAATTTTAACAGACTTTGGATCTGACCTTAAGTTATTTATTAATGACAAAAACAGGTGATGCACTTTCTACAGTTTAGACAAACCTTCTGAATTTGCCAATTAGAAATTTAACAGGAGTGGTACCTTTTGACTTCTTTCAGGAGCAACTGCTCTTACTAATAAAAGCTTGCACTTCTAGTCTGAAACATTTACGTGGTTACCACACATTAAATGAGTGTCACATTAAACACAGTCTTTAGGTCACCTGAGCAGCAGTGATAGGTGTCTTTGGAGATCAATTCTGTCAAATTGTGCTTCTCTAGATTCCACTTCAGTGCCGGAAGACTTGCAGCAAGAGCTTGGAAAATTCTTAGTAGACCAGCTAAAAAGGGGTTTCTAAAGATTTCTTAGGAGAGACCATATTTTGGACTATGTAACTCAAGAGCATGATCAAAGTTTTGCAGGGAAGATCTCTCAGGTTTTAATGGAGCCTCCCAGTGTGGGTTGCACATTGAGATAAGAAAAAAGTATAAAGCCTGTTTGAGAGTGTTAGTGGCCAGGACTTCATTCCCGTAAAAAGGAGGTTTAAAGAGGTTTGTGCTTTGCAGTCTATATCTGAGTTTTAACAAAAAAGGTTGTCTCCTTAAGCTTCTGATGGGAGTGTCTATATTTTTTTAATATGAGCAGCTGAAGGTGTCAGCCTTGCATTAGCCTAGGCTTATTTAAGGAACAGAAGTCCACATAGAGACTGTGGATCAGATTTTTCTGTCAGTAATGTTTATTTAAATGGAGATAATACTGCAGAAGACATTTGATTGCCTTGGAAAAAGATAGTGGTAGTGAGAAGACAATTAATTCTTTTATATTTTTTTTCTTTTTCTTCTTTTTACAGGAAAATGTGCAGAATGTTTGGGATATGAAAGTGTGCTACAGAAGTGTTTCCTGTTGAGTACTGCTGTGAAGCTTTACTCTTTGAAACATTAAAGTCCATTAAAAGTTAGTTTTAGAAACTGTTTTGATTATCTTAGTGCATTCACTAGTATTATCATATCCTTTTTTTACTCCAACAAAAATTAAGTAGCCCATTATACATCATATGAAGTGCTATGAAGAGTTTTGGACTCCATGTAATTATTAGCTCTTGTCCTGAAAGGCCATGGAGGAAGAAATCTGCCAGTCTGTGAATGCTATGCATGCTTCAGGAATAAAATCATCAGTAGGAGTAAAATAAGGATTCAAGTGAAGAGAAGGAGAAGGCAAAGAAATTTCCTTTTTATTCACCAGCTGTTCAAAGATGATTTGATTAAAAGAACTACTATTTTTTTTGAAATAATAACCTCTTCATGGCTTGAAATACTTCACTTGAGCAATTCATGCATTTGCTATTGAAGCATTTAGCAAAATCATCCAGTTAATCCTGAAACTATCTCCAGTAACCTCACAATCTATTTGTACCCTTGTTCCCCACTAGCACAGTCACTCAGATAAGAATGGGAGCTTCATTTTTTCAGGAGTCCCCAGAGAGTTTTTGAGTGATGCTTCATCTGAATGAAAAGGAAAACAAACCAGGAAGGTCAGAGAGTCACTACAGGAGGATATGCTCCATACATTCTTCACCACAATCTCTTCAGTGTCTAGAATATTTATTGGTCTCCTTGGCTGACAAAACTTAAAAAGCTAAGATGCAATGCACAATGACATCCTATCTCATAAAAATCCCACAGCTGTAGGAGACTCTATATGTTTCAAGAACTGGGATTGCACAGAAAGGAATTATTCGACATATACTATGTTTGGTGGCTTTTTAAATCTGGGATTTTTCTGGACAAGGGTTGAAGTCTCTTCTTCCAATATCCTTGAGTTTGGGGGAAATTCTGAATTCAACTCCAGATGCGGATAGAAGAGTTAATTTCACTTCTTGCTGTGAACAACTCACAGAAAAAATAAAATTCAGTAATCTAAATGTACCATAATTTTTACAGTCAACTGATTTAGATTCCTCAATTAACTCTTTCATTTGGAAAACATTTCAGATGCTGAATGGAGCTGTTTTTCAAATCTGCAACTCTGCATTTCAGAATAGTCTTTTCATGTCAAATCTTTTCACAAGATTTCTGAGTAGTATTCCTTGTTCTCAGGTAACATCAGCCTTTTCCTGAAATTTGTGTTACTTTCCTGGTTGGGTCATGGTAGGTCAAGAAAAAAACACAAACAAAATGTGCCTTGTCTTGATGCCTCATCATCTTCTTCTAAAGGGAGGTAACAAGGTTATTCTGAGGATTATCCCTCATTCCTCTGGTGGTCCAACAAATTCACTTAGTTTATGATTTGCTGCCAGTGAAGCTGTATCAGCTCAACCTGAGGCATTCCTCTCAGGCTGACAGTGACAGACTGTTCCCCGTGGGGACAACACTATGCCCTGCAAGGCATATACTGACTTAAAAATCTGGCAAGATTTTAAATTAAATTGTAGTAAATGGAAATACAACTTCCATTCAAGGTCTGAGTAACAACTCATGGGGCATTAATAATTTTGTTGGCAGATCAGCAAAGGGTTTCTTAATATTGTGAGATCATGTTGTTGATTTGAGAGGAAATGTCTTGTAAATCAGATAAGAACTTTTCTCATCACTGTCCAAATGCATTTGAGGGAAGTGACAATAGAACTGGAATCAGTTTTTCTTGTTTGTGTTCTGGCCATGCACACAGTATCTCTTCCGTTGCAGATGTCAGTCACCACAGCTGAATAGAAGTCCTCACTCATGAAACATTACGGGAGCCACTACAGAAAGTGGCTCACACAGCTGCTCACTCACGGTGCTCAGAGCCTCTCTTTTTCTGTTTTATAGTATTCTAAAACTATGCATTTTATTGAAGATTTTTTAAAAGACAAACTCTGTATCTTGAGTTCCGTTGTTCTTCATAATTTTATGCTCCCTTGATAATGAGTATATAAGTGCAAACTACACAAATTCCTACTCCTGATGGTTTTGGAGCCCTACCTCAGTGGAAAACACAGCTGAGAAAACAGTTTAAGAAAATCTGGCATTCAACCGACCACAACAAATTCAAGTGTCTTTAAACAAGTCTAAATTGCTGGGCTAGGATGGGTCTTTGGGCCTAAATCTACAAGCCTACAAACCAGCTCATGGATCCAGACTTCCTTCAGTAAAGGAGCCAATTTAATCACTCTGTAACTGAAATATAGTGCATACAGGCTCCAGATGCAGTTTCAGTCAACCTTTAGGAAGTTCATAGTGATACCTGAGCTGCAAGCAAAATTTTTTTATTATGCACTGAAATGTTGGGCAATGCATGGTCAAAATCAAGAAATTTAGTTCTGTACTCTGGAATAGCCTCACTATGAACTGGGTAGACAGGCAAGAAAGGATTTTATGTTCTACAGTACTATGGTGTAGCATGGGAATAGAAGAAAGAGTTACTGGACAGAGTATAAGACTCTTCAGGACTTCTTCCCCCCATAACTTGTACTTGCATGTCCTGTGAGCACACACAGGCATGTGCATATGCTGGCAAGCACAACTCATGAGTATTTGAAAAAGGCTTGCGGACAGAGGGAATACTTTATCTCCACTGTAATTTACATTTTTATGGGAAGAATGCCCTTTTATATGCTCTACATAGCTGAAAGAGTTGATGATGGACTCACCAATGGGTGTTCTCCCACATTCATGGCTCCAAACCATACCTAGCATGCACTGAGGAAAACATGATACACTTAATAAAAGAAGCAGAGGGCTTTTGTTTCCACAGAGGACTCCTGGCTTTACTGGTCAAACTGCTTCCAGAGATGTCAGCAGTTGCACAGCCCTTTCATATGCTGAAAATATGAGCCCACACCATTCCAGGCAGCATTTGTGTTAGCAATGGAATTTTTAAATAGAAATAATTAGTTTTGCTGGCCACGGTTGTTACATCTGGCATACATTTGCCCCAGTGAACCCTATTTTTAAAAAACAAAGCATCTGAATTGAGGTTCCAGATTATACTAGTTACTGATCTTTGCAAGCCTAATCCATTCTTATGAGCAACGCCTCTGTGGTGTTTTCTTCCCCAAAGGATATAGTACGGGTGCAACCCAAGCTTTATTGTGCTTAATCTGAACCAGAAGTTTGAGCTGATTATTTTAAAAGGCATGCTGTTTCTTAAAAGTGATTTTCTTCCTGTCTTCATGCTGTGCTGATAAGAAGTTATAAGTGGATCTCTTTAATGCTCCAGGCTGGAGTGATACAGAAGAAGGGAGTCATGCATCTGGGGGCTACACAGCCCAAGGCTAAGCCAGTTGATGTAGCAACAGTAAAGCCTGCAAAAAAATACAGTTTTACTTTGAAACATATATGCCACAGCTTTTAATTTCTGGAATATGCATATGTGGGGTGAAATCATGCACAAAGGTGCGAAACAAGGGCAGAAGGAAAGACCTTCCCATTTCAGCACAATGACCTGGGGCCTGTAGTGCTGCTGACAATGACAGTAAGCCCAAAGCACAGGGAGGGCAGGGGTCAAGAGATACCCCCTGCAACCTTTGAAAGGACCCTGCTGCCCAGCAGGCCAGTGTAGCCTCTATCAAATTGTCCTTCCCACCTCTGTCTTCTGACTGGTGCCCTCAGTGAGGCCGTAGAGCACCCAGGTCCAAGCTCTCAGGGACCATGTGCTCCTTTATCTCTCCCCACACAGGGGCAGTGCAGATGGCCCTGCTATAGCAGCCTCACTTCAGCTGCTGCACCCTGCACACTGATCACTGCAAACACTGCATTTACCTCCGATGTCTGTAAGAAATAATGGCAGAGTTAATACATAGATACTCTGCATTCACACTTCAGTCGGTGCTGGATGTGGGACAGCAGTCTCCAGCAGTGAGGGAGTTGTCTTCAAGGTGCATTCCTGGCTAATTCCAGATTCCCATTGGCCCAAATGCATTTAGGTTGCTGCAATGAATGGTCCTGTCTATTGATCTTCCTGTAATCAGTTCTCTCTGCTAGACAAATACAGGTACTATAAAACCTAATTAGGTGTTTTTACTCTTTAAATATATTTGTCAGTAGAGATGTGCCCTCTGTTCAACATACAATATTTACAAGTCATAAAAATCTCCTTTTGGTGATAAAAATGCCATTTCACATAATACTCTTATTTTTTTTTAACTAGAAAAAGCAGAGAAATCTTCAAAAACTTGGACTATTAGACTCCCTCTACTATCAGCAGGTACTACAGTAATTTCATCAGCTGCCTTAGAAACCATTATTGATTCTCAAATCAGTAGTCAGGTCTGTTTCTATTTGTAATCCAGTAACATGCACAAGTGATAAATTAGTAGATATCAGGTAATTTGTAAAACTCTTGGCGTCTCACAGCTTTGTGTTGAGATATCCAGAGTGACTCTAATGTATCTTGATTATGCCTGCATTATATCATGATGTCAGAAACTTAGTAATTAAAGAGCTGGACTGAAATCACAATACTGAGACCACATAGGCACGGCATGTGCATATCCCTCCCTGCAGATTTGCCATCCCTATTATATCTTCACAAATGTTAAATGCACATTTAGATATTCATGGGAATGAAACATGAGAATGTGAAGTATCAAACTGAAGTCTCAATTTAATAATTAAGTTATTTTGTTAATTATTTTTCATGCTAAATGGTCACCTTGGGAAATTTCTTTCATCATTCATTTGCCCTACATTTAATTCTAGCAGCTCCAAATTGCAAGGAAACTGGTAACAGATCTTATTGTGTCCAACTAGTTGAAGACAGGAATTAAGATAACCAAACATAATTGAGTCTGATTTATCCACAGTTATGTAGTTTCTGTTATTTCTCCTGATTTTATTTTTTAGCCCCCGGGATATATAAACCCAAATCTTATAAGAAGAACAGAAAGCTAGTGCTGTCCTTTTCAACTTCAGACCAAATTTTCAATGATTAGCCAGTTTTAAGCAGAGCCAGATGAGACCTCCCAGTTTCCTGTTGGCCATGTCCTTGGTATCTTAGGAAGATACTGTCGTCCTGTTACTTTAGAAACAGAAGCCAACAACAAACATTGAGTGGAGGTGGCCAAGAAAAGTGACAGAGTTAAATGGCTGTGTCATAGCTGGCAGAGAACCAGATGAAAGTATCCAGGCCTTAGATAGTTGAGATCGAATATGTTCTCAGGCGAGTTGCAAAGCAAGAGGAAATTCCAGTAAATCATTTACTTAATGAGATCAATGTGCAACAGTTCTTTTTGTCTCCTACAAAGTTAATATTAGTATTCTGTTACCATCCTTTTTTCCTCACTGTTTGCTAAGTTATCATGTAAGATGCCAACAGGATCTGGCACTGGTTGGTGTCTGACATTACTCATAAATACGCTGTGTGAATTCGGAGCAATTGCTGCGCCCAGCTGAAAAATGCAAATTCCTCAGAGCTGTGACCAACCTGTATAAGATACCTTACTCCTGCCAGGGTTCCCTGGTCAGATGAGTAGGAGCCAGTATTGTCAGACCCTCCAGATCTGATCACATTCCTACTACTAAGAGCTTCAGCAGCACCTTTTACTTATTCTTTAAAATATTTGTGTTTTGTAAAAAAACGTAGAATTTCACTTCCATGAAACCAGTTCAGTGTTTTTTGCTTATTACTGCAATTTGAAAAAAACATCTCCTAAAATCCTGGGATTTTTCACATATGTACAACTTTGCCTCCTGGCCCTTTCAACAACCACACTGGAGTCAGTGGAATTATAGCTCCCTTGCCCAGTTAAAACTGCTCTACGTTTGTGGACAAATTCAAACCTTGTGTTAGGAAGCACAGCTCCAACCACACTTGTGGAGGTTTCAGAGTCTCAGATTCCATCCACTTTTTTGAAAGCATGTGGCAGGCAGAGGAGAGAAACCCTATTAATGCCACCAGTGAGAGATGGAGAGTAATGTGAGCTCAAATGTTGTTAGACACCAGAGAATCCACATGGAAGAGAGCCCAAATACATGCTCCAACCACCTGAAAAACTAAAGGACAAAGATCTATAAAACATAACAGGAGAATTTACAGGAAATCAGGCCTCTTTGGTCCCAGTGTTCTCTGAATTACTCATTTATGGGCTCAATTTTCTACCTATACCCTCTACAGCAGTAACCAAGACAGTGTCATTCTGTAATCAAGGACATAGGAGGACCACAAGCACTTTGTACAGCATCTCCTGACAACACTGTCCTTTCCCCCATGTTCCACTGCACGTGCTACTGCTTTGGAAATCAAGTACCAAGGATGAAAACCTATGGCACTGGAAAGGAACTTCCGCCATCAACACGCAACTTCACGATGGCATCCCACACGAGTTCTCGTCAGCCCTTTGGAAGCATTTATATTTGATTAGTCTGGTCAGCCATCCAGCCTTATCCATCAGGCAGTGGGAAGGGAATAAGCTGGACGTGGCAAACACCAGACCCTTGCCAAGTTTGAGCAAAGCTTCTTGTGCAATGTGCACCAACTGCTGCTGAGATCTGATTACTGCCCTCCTTCAGGTTTTTGCACTGTGAGTAAAACTGGATGGTGGGAGGTTTGTGCACGCTTTTGCTTAGCACCTAGGACAAAGCAGCAGTAATAGGGCTGAGAGACTCACACCGCTCTCCCTCAGAGCTACCAAGGAAAGAAACCTTATAGAAAACAGTGCCAGCCCCTGCCAAGGGGAGGAAGGAAGCCTCATGGAGTAGGAGAAGGGTGTCATTCCACTTTATTCCGGCTTCAAAAGCTCATGGACCTGAAACCTAGTGATATTTACAGAGTTCCCAATACTTCCAGTTGAAAACAGAAGAGGCAAGTGGTTTGAATCTGCCTGGCAACACGCACAAAGTCTACAGGAGTAAGTCAGTAAATGAGCAAAATATACTGAATATAAAGGATCATTAGGTCTTTCTTTTCATTTTCCTACCCTTAAAATGCTTCTGTGGTTATTTTTATCCACTCAGTAAAACCTCCCAAAAATGTAATGATGTGCAAGAATTTGGAAGCTTTTTTTCTGGTTGTTTATTCATTATTTAGCATAATCCCAGGCTGACTTTAAAGATCCAGCTTTTTAGAAAATATTCAATTACCTAATATATTTCCTTTAAAATGATAGGATAAAAACACATCTACTATAATAAAATAAAAAAAAAGATGGCTTTCTTTTGGAAATACTCTTTATACATGAAAATTAAACTCATGAAATCAGTTCTTCAGATGAAATTATTGCACTGTAGTTATGTCAAAGACAGAGGGATAACCCATGGGATGGAATTTCAGGAACAGCTAATTATTTGCTCTTTAAAAAAATATCATTTCCTTTCCTTAATGAGCCATCTTTCAGGAAATGAGTACAGTGAAGGGAGAAGAGAGGAAGAAATACAGTATTCTGGAAACTAAAAATCTTGTTGGTGTTCTTTCTGCAATTTTTGTGGCTAAGACACTGAATGGATTCCATAAGTGGGATTTTGTCAGTATGCCAAATCTACATGGTCTTCTATCTTTTAAAAAATGCCTTTGATTTTCACAGACTCCAGCCCAGCTTGGGACTTGCAGTTTTTTTAAAAAGCGTATCCTGCTGCTACAGGAAATATTTTTCTCAACACCACTGTATTTTATTTTTTTTAATCGTATTTAAAATGAATCTTACAGAAACCCCAACAATACTCTTACACATAACACAAAGGAGTTCATTTCACCTATTTACAGGAGAAAAACTCACAGAATTGACACATTTGGAAATGATGTGGAAAGGTAAATTGGATTTAAGTTTTTTTAAGGTGGTCAAGTAGCAGGATGTAAAACTATGACTTTCCTTCACATTTGGAGAAAGACCATACAACATACTGAATACAGGGATTGTTTTATTTTACATGGGATTGCAGAGGGTACTACTTCGTCTTTCTGGTAGAGAAACTTATTGACACTGGATAAGGCAATTCCATCAAGCTTGAGAATTCAGTATTGGGCCAAAACTAAATATCCATGTTTGCATATAACCACACACTGACAACATTCAGGTCTGAGCTGTTTAATAATCTTCTTATAGTGGGCCAAGTTCAGATTCAGAAAACCCTTTTTGCAGATGCAAACTTGTGAGCAAAGATCTGCAGTGAAAGGTTTGGGTTTCTTTTAATACATCATCCCTATTGGGTTACTTACAAGTCATCTGCAAGAAACCCAAGTTTGCTGTTATTAATAAAGGGGTTTTGTGAAAGTATTACCAGGCAACCATCATTACTGAAGTGTGCTGGACTACTGAAGTATGGGGCTGCAGCAACAGAAGGTTGTTACAGAAAACCACAGTGGTAATCAGCTAGTGCAGTAGTTTGTAGGGAACAGTCTTAAATCAATGATGTAGTTCCATATAAAATGTGAAGAAAAAAACCTGGATTATTGGTATTTCTATTGGTGACATATGACCTGTTTTATGCACTGTATATTTTCATCCTGTAATCCTTTGCTTCACCAGGTCCCAGGTCAGTAAATCACTCAAAAGAGTCATTCACTGCACTGGCAGAAAGTTACCAGCAAGAATGGCCATCATTTAATCCTGGCAGCAAATTAAAATGTCTTGCCTCTGATCTAGAGAAAAGCAGCCTCATTACATAAAGCCTACCAGATTACCAACCCAGCTCTCCATAAGTAATTCAAATGGAATAATGAGAGAAAAGAGGCACTAAGCAGCCAGCCCACATTGCTCCTTTGTTTACTGTAAGCTACAGAAACCGAGATGACTGGATGAACCTTTGGTTTTTGTTATCTATTCTCTGGGAAGTCCTTGTTTTCATGGGTCAAAATCTCTCCTGACAGGGTCCATTGAACTGATAATCATCAGTGTGGGCCTCGGTAAGCCATGGGGTATCTTAAACCCTAAAGGGATGCTTAGCATATTCTGAAAGACTAAGCCATCAGGAAATGTTTTTGGCAAACACCACTCAAGTTTCTCAAATATATCCAAACTATTCCTGGTTCTGAAAATCAAGTATTTAAGAGATCCAAAGAAATAATAAAAATCCTTTTCAGAGCCAGGTTAACTTCATAAGGAAGAGATACTGCAGTTGCTTATTGATTGTGACAAAACTGCTTTGAAATAAAACAGATTTTGCTGCGCAAACTACAGCAAATTTGTTCGGTCCTAATCAAACATAAGAATTTGAGAATGGAAAGATCCAAGACTGAGTTTGGAGAAAGATGCTAAAACTATTACAACTGAGTAAGCTCATGTAAACTTGGTAAAATGCAAAGAATAATTTTTTTGTGCCAAATTTTTCAAATTCCAATAAATTTAACTGTCTTGTTTCAAATTTTTATTCTCTTTGAACAAAACTCCATCTGCTTTTACTATATCAAATGCCACAGTCCATTCCTGGTAAAAATGGAGTCTGTGGAAAAATAACATAGAACTGTATTTTTAAGAATATCTGTTCAGCATATTTGCTTTCTTTTCCTTACTACCTTTTTAAAGGTAGATTTTAAGTGAAATCAGAAAACAGATCTGTTTAAATTTAATGAAGTAACCCCTCATGGATGGTGAAATGACTTCCTAAGTACATTTTATGTTCTTTCGGTTCTCGAGTTTTTCATTTTCCACAAATGGAACAGATTTACATGAGCTCACATGACAACTCTGGCTTGGCAAGGAGTGCCCATGGCTGCCAGAGAGACTACTTAGCCTTTAGGTACCTCGGCAAGGTAGTACTGTATGTTTAATAGAACTAGGTGTAAAGTGATGGTCTTTTTTCACTGTTTATTGCTAAGCCAGCCTACTATAAAACATTGATCTCTCAGATACAGGAGACACATGACTCCCATGCCACTAGGTCCAGCAGGCTTAACCTGCTGAACTCAAAGTGCTAAAAGGACTTAAAATGTAATCATTAGTAGATTTTTGCAAGCAGCTGGTAAAACAAGACTTCTAGGCAGTCAGGGTGCTTTAATTTATTTCTTAATCCTGCCAAATCAGCAGAAAAGTATTTTAACTTAGTTCCACTTGGCAGACAAAAGGTAGGATTCCAAGGGGACAGCACAAGAGAAAGCATCCATGCAGGTGGAAAATGATAAACTCTGTGTAGTGGTGCCTATCAGCTCTGAGGTCCACATTTTTAATGTTTCTCTGGAGGGGAAAAAAAAAAAAAAAGTAGGAGAAATACTATATCTTGTTTTGGCTCAACCCTGCTAGAAATAAACCATTACTTTTTTCAAAGCACCAGCAGTGTTCTGCTCAGTCTTTCCAGCCTCTATTAAATCCAGCACGTTGTACTGAGACAAAAGAGATCAGGGAACTTCCCTTTCTTTCCTCCCCATCCAACTCGGAGCTCGTTTGTCAGCAAGAGTTATTGCCCTAACAAGCAACTTACAAGTCACCCGTTTGTAGCAGTTCACTTTTCACATTAAGGGAAGACATGGCAATGGGCAGCCTTTACAACCAGTTTTCCCATTGTTTAAGCTTGACCCTGCCAGTGTTTGCACACAAGATGTCAGGGTAAATGATAAGGACTGCACCTTTGAAGGCAAACAAAAACCTTCCATCCATACAGATGACTTTTTTTCCTTGGTTAGTACTTTCTTTACAGATTTTTGGGACACTGAAATACACAATGAACCCAATTTCTTGTCAGCTCATATCTAAATTTACAGGAAAATCTGTGGTGCTTGTTAACTAGAGGTGTTGACCAGGCTGCAGTGGTTGCTGTACAAATACATGCCACATACTTATTTTCATTATCTTATTTAGGTGACCTGTTTAATTGAATGCAAGCTACAGACTTGATATCTTGCCATGTAGAGCACACAAGAAACCCTGGAATAACATCCAAAGACTGCATCATTGGACTGAAAACAAAAACTTTTTTTTTTTTTAAAGATTTTTTTTGGTTTGTTTTTAAAGATGTGGCATGCTGAAATTCTCAAAAA
>VZTB01015537.1:2277-31462 GCA_013397245.1 Thryothorus ludovicianus | reverse complement strand
CAAAAAAAAAAAAAAAAAAAAAAGAAAGCCCTTATTGCCCCTGAGCCCTGAGATCATAATGTGCAACTCTGGTTGACTGAACTGATGTTACCTGACCTGATATTCAAGTTAATTCTCATTAATTAAATGAGCTATTATTTGGTTGAGTGGCCAATAATATGAACCTAAAAAGCAATATGCAGTGACACTTAGAGAAAACTTACACAAGGAGTAAGAGAGAGGACATGAGAATAAATGTGTTGAAAGTATTGTCTAGGGAGATTTTGTTATACTCCTTTATTAAAATGCTACAAAATATCTCCAAGCTATTTGCTTTCAACACTAAAAAAGCCCTGAACAAAATGCATGTCAAGCTTGCAATATCATCTGCAATGAAAGCCAAACTTGGAGTGGGGCTTAACTGCCAAAATTTCCTGAGTGGCTACAGAATTCATGGATGCAGGTTCATTAAGCCTCATCTGTTACACCATACAATTTGCTCAGCTGGCAAACAGAGGTGTTTCTCAGTTTCAAATCCACAAAGATCTGGCAGTCAAGTCAAGCCTTACCAACTCATGTGCCCAAGCCAGTGTGGTATTTCAGTTATTGCTGAAGGCATATTCTAACCACAGCTGATTTTACATAGATACAGCCAGCAGTATAACACGGCTCAAGTTATTCATACTGTCAGTGATGGTGCATGAAATAAAAAGAGCTCTGGAGGGCTTTGGGAGGTTTTAGCCTGGAAAATTGAAAGTTTTCAGCTGTAAAGTAGGTAAATGCAGTAAGTATAAAGTAAAGAGCAAATACAGGCTCTGATAAAGTGATTGTTAGAGTCACTTTTTAAAGACAGAATTGTTCCTTCGTGTAGTGTGATCTACTGCTACCAAAACCTTCCCATAGGTCTGCATAAACAGCTGCATTTATGGATTCAAAGCCACAAGCCACCCAGTATTTGAAGAAAAGTTTCCATACTTGGAAAATGCATGCAATATAAGATTATTGTACTGCTTATCAGGATTTTAGACTCTTAGACAAAATAAAATTGCTGCTGTTATTGGAGTATAGTCTCTTTATCTATCAGAACAATTACCTATTCAGTAAGAAGGAGATACAAACAAAACCCAGAGAGTGCAGTGAAAGGGAGTAAAGCAAGCTATTTTTTCTATTCACATGTAGAAATTCTGAGTTGTAAACAGAAATATACTTCCTAAAAAAATTACACTTTTTTAGAAGCATATTCTTCTAGTTCAGTCTTCTTTTTTAATTTTATAACAAGGAGCTACTCATCATTGTTACCTTCTGTTTTAGCAAAAGCCATTAATTTTGGAGTGTAGAAGTATGATAAATTTCTGCAATTACTAGAATAACTGTGAAGAGTGGAGCTGAAATGTGGAGCACTTCAGATACCTGGTTTTGTGTTTTAAACTACGTAATCTAAGGACCCAGTTTGCTTGGCAGCAACGAGCATGTGCTTGGATTTTTGCTTCAGGCCCCTTCCCAGTCAGAAGGATTGTGATTCCAGGCTCAGAGGCAGATCAGCTCCTACCTAAACAGCAGCAGAAACCTTCAAGGTGCCCAACACTGGGCTGCAGATGTTTTTCTAGACAGTGCAATTGCTGTAGCAGCTAGATAGGTCAGCCCTGTTTTCAAATTCTCTAATGTTCTATTTCCACACCTGAAAATGGTTTTTGATTAATCAAGTGCAGTGGGTTTGTTTTCCTCTGAGTAAGAAAGAAGAAAAACTGGGACAGGAGCTGATGAGTGATTCAAAGGCAACCTGAGCTGAAGGACATGAGAAATACAGCAGGGATGGCAATAGCCTAGTCCTAGTTTTGTCGCCCAAAAAGGACGCAAGAACTTAAATTTTATAATTTACAGAGTGTACTAGATCGTATACCTCAGCTACTGAAAAAAACATCAAAACTGGAATTTGTTAGGAAGCATAAAATTGCATTTAAAACAAATGTCTGTAGGCACATATGTACAATTTATATACCCTAATACATATTTAACATAGAGCCTGCTTTTTGCAGTTGGAATTATAAACAGTTCACTTAAAAGTACCAGGAGTTAGCAGCAGAGAGAAAGCAGGAACAAAGTTCTGAACATGTAGGACTCCAGGATTAATACCTTCTAAACCAGACCTGATTGATGCTCTCAGGTCAGTGTACATAATTCCCATCCAGCACTTTTTAATGGGATAGGACATTCCTCAGGAATGTCAGAAAAATGACATAGTCATCAGGCTGGAGCAGTATTCTTTCATACAGAAATTAAACAAACTCAGCACAGCTCTGACTACCTCCTTTGCAAGCGAGCTACACAGTCATAATGACAGCACAAGAATTTGTGAGGAAGAAAATGAGCCTGAAGCTCCACATAATAAAGTGGAGTTCAGTGGCACAGGAAGCCTCAGGGAATGAATGTCTTAGAATGAAAACGATCACTTATTAAAAAATTGCTAAACTTTTTTCTATTAGCACTATGTGTGACTTTCCACCAGCACAGCAGAAATTTTGGCTACAAAAATGAAAAGTGAAACTCCTCCTCCCTGCCAGTTTTAATCAAATATAGAGCTCAGCCTGAACCTCTGCAAGGCTGAAATGATGCTCATGGAAGTGAAACTGGCTGTCTCCCATTAAAGGCCTGCAAGCTTTTTTTTGTTAAGGTTGTATGAAGGCTTGGAGTCTTATCTGACTCCTGACTGGGTCTGGATGACTGGGCACCTTCCCAAAAATACCTTCTCACATCTTTAGCTTTATGGGAAGCTTCATCCCTTTCTCCTGCTGAGGCCACAATATCCTCTGCATTTGTTACCTGATGGCTGTGTTATTAACAGCCTCCTGCTTCCCAAGCCAAAAGACAACGTGCTGGCTCCAGATGTGGCAGAAGGAGGCCATCTGCCCTGTGCCTGCCTTAGATCACTGTAATCACTTCAGGCCAGTGCTCAGGTCCTTTTTTCAGCTCCAGGTAATTCCTGATGCCAGTTTACAGCCTTTGGAGAATGAAGGCCTGCTGCAGTTGCAAACCACTGAGGCTCAAACAAAGCCTTTGAGATGCAAGTTCAAAAAAGTTTTTGAAGGCAATCCAGCATTGTAAAAACCTCTCTGTGAACATCAGCCCAATAGAGACTCTGACCATCTTTAGAAAATAAAGGAAATCTTCCTCCTGGGGCATGCTTAGCATCAGAAGCACTGATTGCTTCAAGTTTCAAACTCTTTAAATTGCCTTTTCAAAGAGCTGCTCAGATCAAGTTTTGACCCCCAAAAAATTAAGGCAGAAATGCTAGATAGTACAGAAATTCAGTAGTTCTTTCACTAGAACTGCAGACTGACACACAGGGTGAGTAGTGAAGGCCAGAATTCACTGGCTTCTGGCCATAGTTCAATTGTACAAGTTCAGCTTTATATTTCTAACTTAGAACACCAAAGAGAGATGACAAAAATCACTGGTCTGGTGTAAACTAATTTGACCAATGCAACTTCTCATGGATTATCTTTGCAACAACAGGCTTCAAACTTAATCAGGTACCAACATTCATTACACTGCCAAGCATAGAACTTATCAGGGAAGTAGCCAGAGTAAACTCTTTATCATGTACTCTGCCAAATTTCACAGAAAAGTGATCCTATGCCCTGATTTAGGTCCAAATTTCACTGCTAGATAACAGCAGTGTGCACAGTTTCAACAACATTGCTTTTAGAATTACCACTTCTCTTGCAATAATTTATTTTTTCATTGTGATTTAACTAACTTCTGCTCAACTCTAATCTTGTTGTTTTTACTGCCCAAGTATTTTGCCCTGTATACATCAGCAAGAGAGTCTTTCCCAACCTTGTTTGGACTTATAGGTAAAAACATAGACATATATTGCCCGCATATATTGTGCCCTATCAATAGGGGAACAAAGATGATGCTTAAACTTTTCTCTGTATCTGCTTAAATCTTTTTCTTTGGAGTCAAAGACCAAACTAAACACACACCATCTCACTGATAAAATGGCTCATCAGATATAATTTGGAGGTTGCTGCCATTTCCCTGAGATCTCCCCAGCCAGTTCCAAATCTTCATGCCTATTTAGTGTTTCTTTTCGAGCCAACTCCTTCATTTTTACCAAATTTTCCTCTAGTTCTCCATGTACTGTTCAATCTGGTTGCTCTTCCCCTGTAACCCCATGGCCTGGGGATAAATGCTGCTCTTCCCCTGGAGCAGCAGCAATCTGGGGCAAGGTCTCCCTCCTGAGAGCCCCTCCATGTACAGTGGATCCCCATGTGCTGCAGGGGCTCACAGCCCCTCAGGGTGTGGGATAACCCCAGGGCAAGCTGTGCAGCACAGGCTGTGACTGCCTTATATCCTCCTCCCTGATAACCCTCCTGAGGCACTGAGGTTCAAGGTCTTGTGTTAGCTGGGCATTTGAGATCTTCAGATGGATAGAGTGTCAGGATAATGGTTATTTTTAGCATTTTTAAACGACTTATGGTACTGGTTCTGTGTAGATGACTATTGTGGGCTTTGCAGTAATGCCTGAAAAGGAGGAGAAGTGAGCAGTACTCTGTTCAGACTGCCAGACAGCCAGAAATCCTGAAAAAGCATCAAAAGGAATCTGCAAATTTCTCCCAGAAAAAAAAAATCAGGTAGAAAAACAGGAAATGTCTGTGGAAAAACAGACATATGGGAGCTCTAGTTCTTCCCTAATCTTACAGTAGATGAAGTCTGGGCAAAGAATGCAACTTCTCATAGGGTGGAGTTTTATCAATTTATTAAAAGAGTTTAATGATGTGTGAAATCTGGCCTGGTCCCACCTAGTCCTTCTCACCTAAAAGCTACTCATAGAACAGGCTCCCCTTGTACGTGTATAACAGAAAGATGGCTCACAGAAGAATGAGCAGAGAGCCTTTATTTGTACCTGTGAATTCTTGATGTGAAGATACCATATAAATACACATGCACACAGAGGTGAAAATTGCTATGGGTTATGGGTTTCTTCAAAAAACCATGTAGCTAAGGAATACTTATAGCTATGGGTCAATTCATATGCCTTTGCAAAAAAAAAATAAAAAAATCAAACCTAAATTGTATGGTTGAAAACATTCATTTCAACAGACAAAGTCCAGAAAAGCTGAATTATTATTTTAAAGCAGCTGTCTAGCAGAGATGAAGTTACCATAACAAAGGGACTAGCTGAAGGTACAGGTCTACAGCTCTTGCTCATCTTCCAAAGTACTGAAATAAATAAAATATTTAATAGAGAGCAAAATTTGGCCATTTTACACGACTCACATTTTCAGATGAGATGTTGACAAAGACTTTACCTTTGTGGCTAATTGATAATGTCAGTTTTACCAAAATAAGATAGACACATGCAGAAAGACTTCTAATGCATAGACCAGACAGTAGAACAGGTAAGAGAGAAATACAAATAGAAAAGCTTGAACATTTTATTGAACTTCGATTATGCCAGTTGTTCAGTATTTCCTAGTGTTGTAGGTTCTTTATTCCTCCTGCTGCAACAGCCCAGAGCCCTTCAAGAAATAATCCAAAATGGCAAAAGTAAAATTTTTCTTTTCCTCTACCTGGCATATTTTCAGAGAGATACATTTATTGGATGGAAACTTCCTGCCTGGATTGGCTGTTCATTAGTATGAGTAATGAGCAATCCATTCATCATTAGAGTGGGCAAGTTTTCCATTTCTTCCTCTTCCCTCTTTAAGTGCATGATTTAATTCACAGCACATAAACATTTTTGCAGAAACCTTATAAAAGCAAACTCATGCCCACTATTTTGTCATATGTATATGAGAAAACTATAGACAGGTGGAGAAACTAATTTTAAAACAAACTCATATCCACTGTTAGTTCACAATATCTAATCTCTCTATTCTGTGTCTGTACAAAATTTACATTACTCTCCTGCCTTTTCTCCCTTTATAGATATTTCACACTTGTTACTGCTTAGAGATAGAGCTGCTACATACCTCAGAGGAAATTTGCCCCTGGGACAAATATGAGCTCTGAGAGAGGTTGCTTTGTCACCTAGATTTTAGGCCTAAAACTTGGTATGTCCCACCTACAGATCCCTGTGCTGCTTCCTACCCTGACCCACATCACTTTGGGGATGCTGAGCTGCATGAGCTGAGTGGGTGTATGGGCAAGGGGTGGCTCGTAGTATTTGAATATCCAATATTCATCTCAGGGCAAATGCAACTGTCTTCCTGTAGGAGGATGCCTGAAATATTTTTAGCTCTCTTTAGCTTCTCTTCAATGAAGCCTTTGGGTTTCCTCTTGCTCCTCAGAGCTGAGGCTGTGGCATCTCATGGCAGCACAGCAATGACTGTCTGGACAGGTGCCTGCCCTTTCTGCATTGTGAAAAGCAACACATTTTACAGTTCAGAAGAGGGAGGCCCCTTTTTGCATCTTGGAACGTGAGTTTTCAGCCACTTTTCCTGGGTTTTTCCTTTGCCTTCTCGTAGGTTAGCAACCTCATTTTACAGGCAGTGCCCTTGGGGCAGAGGTAGTCAACCTTGCACCGCAATTTTGGGAGCTTTCCATTGATTTTTAGCGACTGTTTTCGTTTACTGTGCAACTAAGCATGCAGCTATCCTGAGAGAACACTTCAATGTCCTCTCTCAACCCTTAAAAAAATCAACTGTTCCTTGCTGTAAGTAGATGTGATTTCCTTTCCCATTCCCCAAAATCTACCCACAAAGCTGATGTTTACTTGGTGCAAGCAGAGGGTAGTGGCAGCAAGAGCCCTGAACTGCAGGCAGAGCAGCGAGGCAGAGAAAAGCACTCCTTTTTCAATGAAGACTCACCGAGCCAAGAATACTTTAAACACTCCTCCTCCATCACCTTTCCTTAAAATTGAGATTATTAATGAGTCACACTTACATTCATATTCTTCAGAGCACTGCTGTAGAGAGAAACAATAGCCAGGTCTCCCTCTCCTTCCTCCTGGGTGGGCAAGCAGCACAATACTAAAGCATTATCACATCAACTGCTGGGCTAAGAAGCTTGACCCAAAGCCCTGTGCCAGTGAATTATTTTCTCTTGACATATGGCTTAAGGCTGAAGGATTTGAACACTTAATTGGTGCATTTTCTGCAAGGCTTTAAAGGCTTGGCAAGGTGAGATTCCTGCTAATCAGTGATACAGCTGGGAAACAGCTCCTGCTGTGCATCACCAGCAGCCTCCACCTACACGAATTTATTGATCCCCCAGAGCTCAAGGGACTTGTATTATCTGAAGGTGTTAAATTCATTTCTAAGTGAAGCTGTCCAAAGGTTGTGTTTCAAACATCCTTCATAAGTTGTATTCACTGAGACATGTAACAGCACCGATCTGTTAATGTATGTGAAAAAAACCACCACAACCTTCTCTCTCATATTAAGGTCGAGGTGGCTTTTTGTTAACTAGGACAACAAAACAAATTCCCCGTGACTTTTTGCCTTTTCCTACAGAAGTTACCTCAGCACTTCATTACAAGCAAGCATTCACAAGATTAACATTTTTACAGCTTTTTTTGTCATTGGAATTATCATCCCCCTCCCAAAAATATTTCCATTCTAAAGGTGGGTTATTTGATGAGAAATCTGATAAATTAAATCATTCATTATTGACACTTCCATGAAACAAATAATCAGAACATTTATTTTTCATTTTAATCCTGTCATTTTAATTTACTTCAGTCTCTGACTTGCAAACCTATGGTTTCTGTAATAGTATTTACATTTTTTTGGCATTTTACTTTCTCTGCAAAAACTTCTTTAAATAAATTCCATTACTTCCATTCGTACTGATTTACCACTTCTACCTCACCTTGTAAACATACTCTTCCCTAAGCTCCTGTGAACTGAAAGGACTTCTGGACACAAAGGATTTGCAGGACACATTAGTGTCACCATCTTTTTTTTCCAAGAAAAAGAGTTTTTTCACAATGACCCAGTCAAAAATTGTATTTTTATAGCAGGACAATAAAACTAAAGAGAGCAGCTACTGTTCCCATCAGAGAGAAGAGACTGTCCCTCAAAGACAAATGTATCCAACCACAAACTGACAACTATTCTTACTCATGAAAGATGTTGTTCTCATGGGGCACACCCCTGCAGTCACACTCACTCAGACACACTTAGGAAAAAAATTGTAAAGTCTTGAAGTTGGGCCGCTTTGGAAGGCATTCTGCACATATTTGTATTAATTGAATAAAGTCAACCTTATTTAATTCTTTTAAACACATAAGTACAGAAGAAGGAAGCAAAGGTTGGAAAGGTTCAAGGCATGCATATTTAGAGCCTTTCAAAATCTAAGCATCAGTGTAAGTGCAATCTTATTATTTTTTATTTATTTTGTTTTAATTCAAATAATTCCTTTTCTCCTTTTCTCTGATAAATGTATGTCAAATTTAGAAGATGGCACAAAATTCCTCTGTCCACTTTCTTCACTTATGTCCACTGGCCAGCAATTTTATTAATTTTTATAGAATTCAAGCCTGCTTTTAGTCCTGGCATCACATAGAAGTCCTGTGAGAGGTGGAATGAGATGATCCTCACCCACAACAAAGACAGAGATACCATTGCTTCTCTTTCATTCTCTGTTTACACCAACATCACCCACAGCTTTGCAGCACCTCTCTCAAATTTGTAAACGACAAAGACCTTCCAACAAAACCAGGCTCAGCTTCTTAAAATATCTTTGACAACTTAATTAACTTTGCACACCGGCATCTCAGGACTGTCAATTGCAACGCAGTTCAAAGATCAATTAAAAGATCAGTTCTTTTTCTGCATATGGAAAAGTATTTTTACACTAGCAAATACCAATTTACACTCATTAAGTTCTATGAACAAGCCTGCTGGCACACCAGGGGTCCCATTGAAACACACTCTTAACAAATACAGTAGGTGTAGTGTTTACCCATTGCTTAACTGTGCTGAATAAGCTCTTTGACAAACAAAAGCTTTCTTGCTGGTCCTCGTTATCAGAAGGTGCATTACATGCACTCTGCTGCCATCATTCACCACCTTTTCTCATCATCCTACCAAACAATTTTTAATTAGCAAAGTTTCCACACCATTAGAACTAAATCCATCTGTGCAACAATGGAGTTAAACCACTGGTGTGAGTTGCTGTAGTTCATTGGTTTAGATTTTGTGTGTCTTTCATGATCCCAAAGCATCTTGCATAACCCCAACATCCTTTAGTTTGTATGATTTTCTGCTTTTACGTGATGGGTAGTAAATGTTCAGGGTCCCATGTCAGCGCAGTGCTGCAATCCTGCAGGGAGGCTGGCTTGGCAGGGCTGGGTGCTGCTGGGGCAGCCTCTCCTCCTGCCCCTGGAATGGTCAGATTCTGCCTGGGTTGGAGCCATTTGTGATAAGTGCACCTTATATTGGTAAGCTGGACCTGGGGACAGTTTGTGTGCCTCCTTGCAAAGTGGTTCTCATGACATATTTTGTGTCATAATGGTCCTGTGGCTTCTCTGGGCAATGAATTTCTACCACACTGAGGTTAATTTTGATCCCGAAGAGCAGCAATATCAAACAGGACAATCTTTTACATGATTTATACCATATTACGTTTATTAATGCATTTGAGTATTGGAGAGTAAATGAGTACATGAGTCCCACATTCCAGGGATTCATGTGCTTAGGTCTGTACTGTGGGGTGTGTATATCTACTAATATCTATTGTCCACCTGAAGGTTTAGTTTGGCTTTTGTCACAGGCTCTGTGATGCACATCCCTGACACTTCATTCTGCAACCCTGTGCTAAGTCCTGCAATCTCTTGACTTCTCACCCATCTCACACTGTGCCATAGGCTACAAAACTAGAACAAAGCTGGAACATGACAAACAAATGAAGCCTGGGAGCCAGAGGAAAGAAATCAGAGAGGAGATTTTGCTGCACTAGTTGACTGCCCTTTTCCTGCAAGCCCTATACATTTTTTTTGACCAACTAAAGCTGGACAAGATGGTCGTCTTGTACTCTGCAGAACTTTCACATGCATCTGTTGAAAGGTATGTAAACAAATGCATACACACATCTATCAATATATGTGTGTGTTTGTGTGTGTACTCGTATATATATATACATATAGAATATGCAGACACAGGAAAATTTTATAGTGCTGTGATGGGATAAATGAGCCTGACACTTATATGAAAACCTAGAGTAAAATTAGACAATGTTTGAGTGAGCAAAAAAAGAGATGGCAGCCCTTCCAAACAACTCATGCATCTTCTTTACAGCACAGAGGTATGTACTCACTATCTTTCACTTAAGCAGTGGGAAAATTACTTGGAAGTATTTTAAGAAAAGGAGGAAGAGAGATTCAGTTTTATTTGTTTATGTTTCTCACTGTAAAACTATAAATATCTTGCATCTAACTATATGAGGTCAGAAAAAAGCATAAAAACTTCTAACAATGATCTAAACCAGATTTTAATGTATATAAATAGGTCAAACAAACATCAGCTACTAGAGGCTTTTCCATGGTTAGATTTGAGGTTTATATGTTTTGCTGGACACCTAACATAAAGCTCTTCAGATCTGCAGGATGTCAGACTTTATTGTTGTAACATGTGTAATGAAAAGAGAAGTGCTCCATAATAATTTTTTAGCAGTATTTGCTGATGTTGTTAATTGGGATGTTTACCGCCTGAATGTGTTGCCTTAGCTATTGGATCTACAAGGAGAAAAAAAATAGCTCAAGAGAGGCCTCTTGGGGGTGTCAAGAGAAGCCAGGCCGCACAAATCATTGACAAAAGATAATACAACTTTATAGAGTCTATGCACCTAAATTTTTTTTTTCCCTGTGAATGTTTCATTCCTATTGATAAAAGAAACAGTTCTTTGAGAGCAGTAGGCTGTCTGCTCTTTGTAAACCATTAGTCAAAACCTTCCAAAGGAAAGACCTGCAAGTTTTCAAGCTTTTTTCTGCTTTGAGCTTTCCAAGCCTTTCAAAGCTTGGTATGGTAAACATGCAAGATACAGGGCAAGGTAGCTTTCTGCCTGGTCTAGGGCTGCAGACACCACCATTTCAGGTACCCAAACCAGCCAGAAAGAGCCCCTGTCGTGAAAGAGACATATTCAGATATTTAAAGGTTTTATTGTGCTTTTTTTGGGGGGTGGGGTTATGTGTTTGGTTGAAGGACTCTCGAGGCACACCTACACTATCCTCAGAAGCAGACTTGGCAGTAGCTCTGAAGAAGGCCACTTTCCTGCTCTGTAAATCCCTGCTGGGGAGCCAGGCCACAGCATCCCTGCTGAAGCATCCCCTGCTCAAACAGCCCCCAATGCCTCTTCCACAGCCAGGTTGTCTCGAGCCCAGCTTGGGCCACCCCTGTGAAAAACGACGGCAGGAAAGCTTCTGTGCCTGCGGGTTTTATTGCCTCTACTCACGGAGGACAAATACATTTAATATCTAACATTTCCTATGTGTTAAACCAGCCCTGTTACAGCAGTACAAGAAGGGCAACTGACTGACCTCACAGCTGGCTTTAAAGACAAGAAGTCAGGCAGCTCTCTCTGCCCTACATGATGGCTTTCCTCTATTGCAGAGCCAAACAAGTCACCCAGTGTGCAGATGGGAGGAGCTCACCTGAGTTGAATTTTGCCTCTTTCTGTTGGGAACAGGCTGTGCTTTGTGCAGGCTTCTGTTCAATTGCAGGAGAAAAAGCTTTCTTCCTTAGAATATTTGACACAAAAAGAAAGCAAAATGAGAAAGAATTTCTAACTGTTTGCCCTATGAAAATGTCCAAGATTATACAAACAAAGAAAAGGTTGAGTTTTTTTTTACTTTTCTTTTTAATATCATGAAAGTTCTGAGATCCTATAAAGCTGAGTGTGCAGTGGAAACCTAGACAGACCAGATATTAGATATACAGTATTTTTTCTGAGTCTTTGCCAACTGTTTCCTTTCACTTACTAAACAAAGTCTTGAGAAAACGCTCAACCAACCACATTTTTTTTTTCAGAAAAATATAATTATTTAGAAGGGTCTTTATCTTTCATTTTCTTTCAGCAATCCAATTTAATACTTTAAAGTAAAACTTAAATAAAATATTCTCAAGAGAAATCATATCCTTTAAAACTCTTTTTTTTTTGTAAAACAGAGTTCTGCCCATCACAGTGAGAGGCATTCGTGTGTCTGTCTGACACCACACAAGGAAGCAATGGACTTCTAAAACAACCCAAAATATCTATATTTCAATAGCTCTAATTTTCATATCCTTAGCTGATTTTGTCATTTGTTCTTGATTATACAGCTAGCAAGTGCAGGTAGCTGCTATAGCAGGAGTCACATAAACATTGTGGTTCTACACTGCACATACTGTCAAATACAGGCCCAGCTCCCTGATTTGTCTTCAAAATAAAGTGTGTGGTATAATTTCCTTGCCCTTGGGGATAATCAGTCCCTCCTTTTTGCATACTGCAAAATTCAGTTTTCTATTAGTCTAACCACTGACAGCTGTGGTTACAACAGAAATAAACAAAAGTAGCACAAAGATGAATGAGACTGGTTGAAGATATATTGTAAGTATTCCCCCCAAGGGGCTTTGCTTCTCTCCTGATGATCTTCGTTTCTACTATTGTTATGGAGCTCGCAGGTGAAAAGTATTTCCCAAAACAAACTTTCTCAACAGGAGAAGGGCACAGGAGAATCCTGAGTCTCTGCTTCCCTCTCAGAAACGAGTCATAGCTCTCTTGACCATAATCACTGATCACTGGAATAATTTCTTTAAATTTGAATTGAAATTAAAAAGTAGCATCTCAGTGACATGAAAAGCAGGCCACCATTCCAATACACTTACACAATCAGATAGGTTACACACACAGATATCTGGGGATCATTGCAGCAAAGATCAGCTTGCTTGGTCTTTCAAAGATAATATTTTTTGAGAATAAATGTATTAAGGACTGCTGTTATTAGAAACACATACACACAATCCTCTAGGCTGCAAACAGGGTTACATGTCCCTGTGTTTTCTTTCAGTCAATCACTGATCAGGGAGGGTCTTGTGTTAAAGGAGTGAGGAGGACTCAGGCATTTGGTGTCTGGTGGGTGACACAGACTGTTCTGTGTTCCTGCTGCCGTGACTTTCGAACTCGCTGTGCTTGCATTTGCTGGGGGTCATGCAGAGCAGGGGCACTGACTCATGGGTCATACTCACAGTATGCTCATTAAATTTCTCCTGGTCTTTTGGTCCCTGTGCCTATCCCCATCAGTTTAAGGTTGCTATTCTTCTCACAGAAGACTGTTGCCTCGATGCAGTAATGGATTACTTATATATTTCTCATATAAGTAAAATAAAAGACAAATAGAAAGACTAGGAAATAAGGCAAAAATAGAGTAGCCCCAATGCTACTCCACCCAAAAATAGAGTAGCCCAAATGCTACCAATTCAAAACTGAATCAAAGACTCAATAATGCTGGCATTTTATTTTATTTTCCCACCTGAATTTTAGTTGAATGTATAGATAACTTGCAAAAGATCTATATTCTAATATTTCAAATTGATGAGAAAAAGCATGGTTAACACCATGAAAGCAGATGATGGAAGACTTTTTGGGTTAGGGGTTTTTTTTTGTTTTTTGTTTTAATCCACTGAAAACTGTTTCTTCTAGTAGATCTTTATATACTGAATAAAAATCACAGTCAATAGGCAGACTTATCTGATGTTACTCTGAGTTAAAGCACAAAATTTTGCCAAAGACAGAAGATAAAATCAGCAGTGTACCTGTGCCAAATTTTCTATATATATTCTATATCTATATCTATTTTCTTTTCACTTATTTCAAAGAGTAAATAATAGGGGTCCTTATATCTGCTTTTAAATTGGACTGTTGCCAGGGCTTTACCCTGCTTTACCCTGCTTCTCTTCCAGCTTGTGCATTTATCTCTCTAGCTTTCTGAGGCATGTTGACTCTCTTTGTACTGATAAGAGTAATCCTCCGATTCTCCTTCCCTTCCCTGCAGTATTCATGCAGAGTCATGCAGAGTCTGCCCTTGTGGCATTTATCCCGTTGAATGGCACTTGGAGCAGCGTGGGGCCGTGGGAGGACAGGTCAGCTGGGTGACCCTCGGGGCAACCACGCTGACTCTTACCCCCAGAACTGCTGACTGCTGTCACAGCACAGTGTAATCACATTTTGCAACTTCCTATAGACATTTTATGCTGGACTTAAGAGTTTACACATTTTCCTGGGCTACAGCATGCCAGACATTGCACACGTGCATTTTAACCTGACTTCTAGGCTAAAAAAATGCTGACCTGACTCATGAAACCTTTAGTGAAGTAGGGGGAGACTTCCAAACAACAGAAGAATCTGGAAGAAGAAAAAATTGTGATATAAAGCCCACAGTATGTCTCAAAGGTGTTGGCATCTGTATGGTCATCTGTGCAGACAGACCACAGCTGTAGGGGTCAGGCCTACCCTATTGTAATGGTGGGAAAATGCTGAAATATTGTAGGGAAAGGCCACCTTGATGCTCTGAAATCCTCTCTAGATTTGCTGACTTGCTCACTGATATATTGTTATATTTGAGTACCTTCTGGAATTCCAGTCAGTATAGGAGGCACCATTTTGAAGTCCTGAAGTCAAAAGTGGCTGCAAATTTAGGGACTTCAGCAATTCCCATTTAATGCATTCCTTAGGAAGTCAAAGATTATTTTCTTTCCACTCTCCCTGCAGTAGGCATTTTCATCAGGGAGCTAAAGCACTAAATTCAAATCTACAAGTCTTCCTATATATCTTGCTGCACTGGAGGATAGAATATTTTGAACTTTGTATGAAATTAAATTGGAATTAAAATAAGGAGAGAAACCTGAGGAAAAGCATTAAAAAATCCATGTCTCAAGACTATTACGAGACTGTTATTCAGAAGATCTTAAAATAGAAAAAGCAGCAACAATTCGTCCACTGCTATTTCTCAACTAATAAGAAAACCTATAACCTTTATTTCTACTGCCTTGCAAATCCTAAGAAGAATTTTCACTGCTTAATGGCATTGTCAAATCACACTCAATTTCAGCATAGTGCTAGAATGTGCTTGCAAGCCATTGTTGTTTCCAGTCATGATTTCAACATTCTGCTTACAAGCACTCCATTATGAAAAGATGTGGAACACATAAAAAAAAGTAAATTTTTATTTTCTCACAGGGAATGTGTGTTTTCTGTCTATTCTCATGCTCATAAAAGGACAGGGGAATTTGCACAAGAGGAGAGATAAAAATCTCAAAACCAGATTGTTATATATCTGAACATTCTAAACTACCTGCTTACCCAGAAAACCATTTTGTGTGACATTTCCATTGTCTATTTTTTTTAGAAGTGGATAAACAAAGACAACCTGTTTGCACAATCAGCTGTCAAAAACTGATTTTAAAAATTCAGTGACAGAAACTCTTTCAAAACTGGAATTTTTTAAGAAATATTGTGAGTAGACCAAATCAGGCTCTGATCTTCAAAGTTAAAAATTACTGAGATCACTCCTACACTTAAATGAAACAACTGGTAGATACTTGAAAGTCTGGGATAAAACATCCCCAGCAAACAACAAAACAAAAACCCCACACCTTGTGATTAACAGCACACAGGTATTTTACACCTTGCTTGAAATTCTGTAGTTCTCATTTTCAATATCTGCATCCCATGGAGCTTTCCTTGCATACCTCTACAGCTAATCACATTATGCCCTGCACAGACTTCTCCTCACAAATGTGACCGCCTTATACCCCATTAACTGTTTGTTTAAAAGATTCCTATTGTTTCCTCTCTTTGTTACTTTCTAATGCTACTGCTGCACAAATCCAGCATGTTCAATAAAGCTGCTAGCTTGTGGCTCTGGGCCCTGAATCTTGCCTTTCCATTTCCTCCATGCCGTAACCTCTGGCAGAAAAGGAGGGAAAAGGAGATAGCTGACTGATGGACATACCAAGAAAATGAGAAGGACAACAGCTGGATGAAATAAGATAAGAAGCACATGGGAAGTGCACAAGGTCACAATTCAGGGATCAGTAATGGCAGTAAAGGTGATTCATGTGGAGACTGACATGGTTAAAATTATCACTTTGCTTCAGTGCCTTCAGGTTGGTATGCAAAGGGGATCAATCTCACTGCATATCTAGAACTTGCAAAGCAAAGCTTTGGGAGGGAAAATGCACTGCCACATCACTAATGTTATCTGAGAGTGCCTTTAAGAAACTTCCTCTAAGGTTTGATGCAGTACAAGCAACATTACACAAAAACTGTGTAAGGGTATTGTGTTCAGCAAAGTAGAGCTTGATCTTCCCATTACATGAAGATATCTAACCCATTTTTGTTTCTTCATAAAAAAAATAATGTCTCCATCAGTATATGAAATTTCTCCAGTCTGTCAAGTGATGCTCTTGTCAAGGTTTAAGCTTCTCCTCTCTACAAAGGTAGGTGAGCATCCTTTCCAGTTAATTCTTTCAAAACTGCATCCAGTGTTTGTTTATGATAAGGTCTCTTATGCTCACTATATGATTTTCAGCCGAGAACTTCTTGAGTCCTTTAAGCCCTCACATTATTCCCATGATAGCTTAAGGGAACAGGGGAATGAATAACACCCTCCAGCCCACACAACCCACAGTGTTCAGTGATACAGCCTTTTGGGAATGTGATAGTGTGAGATTTCAAGTTGCCAACAACACAAAGCCCCAGTAAGGCCCATTCTTGTGGCTGAGCCCCATTGACTGCTGAAGGGAATAAAGCTATCATCACCCTGAAGCTGTGTGGGTTCATTCCCCACACCATGAGGTGCTGGATTACCAGTGACTATCAGGCTAACTGTGGTTGGTTGCCCAGAATATGGAGACTGCTAGCTACAGCTTTAGCAAAACTTCCTAAATCTGAGAGTCCCATTGCCTTTCTCCTTCCAGACAAAGCTGATTAAATCATCTGAAAATGTCTACAGGCTTGACAACATTGTGGAGGTCTTCAGTATCAGCATGACATTCAACACAATGCATCTCTCCTTGAAAGTTAATTGAAATCCCTGTGGGTAACGAAAGCTAATGTAACATTTGCTTCACTCCTGGCTCGCTGCGGGATGCAGTGATGACTCCCAGCTCCCTGTGATGGATAGCCTCAGAGCAGCAGTGGCTGACATTTTCTGTGTCTTGGCCCTTTAATATGTTTTATGTTTGCACAGTTGCAATGAACATTCTCCACTGCCTTTAATCCTGGCTGATAAATGAAGTACGAGTCTCCCTCTAACCTTGGATACTCTCACAGCTGATGCTTGCTTGATATGATCTGCATTTTTCCATGGACTCTGTTGGAAATTGTCCAATTAGCTCTCTGCAGCTATTGGAGGAGCATTATCATTGATTGCTTGATGCTTTTCCCCAAAAATTATTAAGCATGCTTGCTTGTTTACCATACAATAGTTACAGATATAATTTAACCAGTTTCCTAGGTTGTATAAAATCTGTACAAAAAAGGCAAGAATTAGACTGGAGATCCTGCTGGAAAAAGCAATGGAAAATCCTTGGACAAAAAAAAAGACTGTGTCTCCTTGACTGTAAATTTTAAATCTAAAGCCACACAGTCAATCTCTGTGTCTCAGTGAAGTGTATATATATATATGGAAAAGCAGCCGAATTCTGATGTTATATCTGGAATGAGAAGCCTGAAAAAGAAAATTATAACAATAGGAAAAATTCTTCCTCCTTTCTTTCTCTCATGTCAGAATTATACTTGAGGAACGCTTGTGATGTATGTTTCCCCATGCATCTTTCCCCTTCTAGTTATAACCTTTTCAAAGCTCCCACTTTATTTATGGAAAAAAGCTGCAGATCAAAGCATGACAGTTGACACCACAAAAACAAAGAGACAAGGTTACTGGATCAAACCCAAGAAGCAAAACTGATGAAAAGCCTTCAAGTGCAGAGCAGACTGATGAAAATAAGTGTGTTGCTGCATCATTTGAGTAAAAAGGGGCTGAAATAGAAGAGAAAAGACTGATGAAAGCCAAGGGCTGAAGACTCATGAAGAAAACACAAGAAGCTGATGGCTCCAGACTTGGGTTTCACAAGCAGAAATTCTAGGATGTACTTAAAATTTAGTGGAGAAACCACTGACTGTGACATCAGAGAAATCACAAGACAGAATTAAGAGGAAAGAGACTAAAAAAAATTTCCTCTGAAGGGTATACTGAAAGTAATTCAGAGAGGTGATAACAAAAAATAATAATTCACTATGGATCTGAGTGTATTTGAAAGCATATTGCTGTGACTTTGGCTATATTTTTTGTCCTAAAAATGGCCAGACAGTCCACAATTTGTGTAAAATGAGCCAGGCTCTTAAATGGACTCTTATGTAAAACATGTATATTCAACTTCTTTTGCTGAAGTTCCTACTTACTCCAGAAAGGAATATTAGAATTTACACTCTAAGACTGTAACTTACCCTTCAGTAAATCTTGTGTTATCATAGATTCTTCTATACAGGTAGCCAATGCAATTGCATTCCCACACATTTTGATGATAAATCTGATTAATATTGGCAGAAAGACATTTATTTCCTTATAAATTTCAACACACTACTTCAGAATTAAATAAAATTGGAATCCCAGAAATCCCAACTCTTGTGCCATTAAAAAGCCACTTAAATATCATTTTACCCTTCCCCACCCAGCATGTGAAGTGTGGGTGAGTTTCTTATTACTTTTTTTATTTTATTTTTATTACTTTATAAAAGCAACTGAATTTTAACCAAAGATTGCTGTGTTAGAGTAAGACCTTTAAAACACCACAAAAAAAGAAAACAAAGCAAGGAAGACTTTTATGTAGCAGCTGCCTTGAACTCTTCTATCATGTCCAGGTACTGTTGTACTCTGCATTCCTCTGCCTTGTAGGCATCTGTCAGCACAGCAGATGACGTGAATGACAAGAGGATATTGCAATGAGAGTTTAAACAGATTTCTGTCTGAATGCTTATGTCACTTCTAAGTCATGACTTAAGAGAGGGAAAGAAAATTTAAAACAGTGATTGCAAGAACTTGGCATATTGAGAGGATTGCAGAAGAGGAAAATTGGTTTGACATCAAACCACACTGTTTGTACCACAAACATCCAGCTAATAAAGGATGATTCACTGAAAATCAGAATTCCTCCCCTGTGCAGTCATTCAGTCCTGCTCCAGTTTTACAAAGTGCCCAGTGATTTAGTTATACTTTTGATATTTACCCCCTTTTTTTTTTAAACTGTATTTCTGGTAAATTCAAAACTTGCCAGGAATAGAAGTCAGATTCAGTGAAGTTTCAGATAAGACCAGGGCACATTCCCAGGCTGTGGAAAATCTTTTTCCCTTTTCTGTCAAAAAGTACTTGATCCCCTGTTATCCAGATTCACCAGAAGGAGCCCAAGGCACCTTTCTCCTTCCTGAAGGCAACCACTCAGCACACTGGGCTGCGCTTCCAGACCCCTTCCTCTGCAGTCATTGCAAACCTGCCAAGGTGCTGATGAGCACACTCTGTCTTTAGGGATGTGCTGCTGGGATGGGGGCAGAAAATTTGAGGTGTTAGCACCCCCTTCCCCTTAGGTCTCACAGGAAATCTGGTCAGGCCAATATGTACCCACCCACAATGTTTCAAGAGGACCTCATGGTGAATCTAGGGGGAAGACAAAAAAAGAGCAGAAGTTACAAATTTGTGTCCAGAATAGATTTGATAATAATGGCCAAGGATGGGGGAAATGGACACTAGAGCACATGTACTTCAGTATCTGTGTCCCAGTAAGAGGGTATTGGTTTTTTGTATGCCTTACTCCCCTGCTCCTGGAAATTATCTTTACTTTCCCTCCCAGCACACACAGTACATTAATAGCCCACCACGAAAGCTGAACACTGCAAATACCCTCCTGAGAAGAGCAAAGTTTCTTCAGGCAACCACCTTTTACAGTAATTTTATAGAGATCTTGAGAAAAATATGTCTTAAATTACTGTTTGTCAGATTAGCATCACTCAAATAATTTTTATACATCAGGAATAGGACTCATCATCCAGAATGCTGCAGAATTTCAGTCAAATACTTTTTGGGACTTCAATATCTTTCCAGCCCCGTGTGAACGGGAGCAGAGTATATCCATACATTTGAAGGTGTCACCCAGATGGGTCCCTTGTTCCTGTAGTGCTCCTGATGCCAGGTAGGCTTTGGAAGAAGGGGTAGCTGTCATCCTCTGTCAGCTGCCACTCAACAGGGGCTCTGGAGCCCAACAGGTCAGCTCTGCATCCCAGACCACAGGGTCAGCTCACATAGAGCACATTGCTCTGTCAAAACTGGAGCTCGTTTGATGGGCTGCCTGCACACTGCATTGAAATGTGCCCTAAGAAAAGGAAGAATTTAAACAGTATTTGCACATTTGGATGTAATAAGCAAAGTCTCCTGACTACCATATGAACTCAGGACTTAAACAGTTGCAAAGTGGCATCACATAGTTGAATTAAGAGAAGGATCTTAAGGTTGCACTATGCTGTACCTTCACTGGATCATATAAATTCAAATCCAGGGGTTTGTCAGGGTAGACAAAGAAATTGCCTTTCCTCCAGGCTTTCTGTCTTCTCAGTAATAAACCAAGTTACTTCATAGTACCATGCAGACAATAAAACCAAACCAAAATCACCACATCAAAACCAACACACAAATATGTGGGAGTGAAGAGATATTACTTCTCTCCTGCTTCTTTGCTGTTCTGAAATTCATTAATAGTTCCCGAGTAATGAAATGTCAATGAATTTTAGAAGCCACATGAATTACTTGTATGGAGTAACTTCTGCTTAAGAAATTGTTTGTTGTGCATTAGACACAGTGGCATTTCTCATAAAGAGAAAAACAGAAGTACAGAATATGCAGCTAGGGAATTGTTTGGACAAATAGTGCAAGTTTTACTTTTGATCTGGCGATCTTAGGTGAAAGAGCACTGCATGTTGAAAAAAAATAATTAAAAATGCAATTTTTGTGAACAATTAGTATGCAAGGTTATGACTCCTGGTACATGGGACCTATCCTAATAGAATTCTATAACCTGAATATTCATGGGACAGTGTGAGCAAAGTGCAATAGGGTGAAGTAAATGTGTCCAGAATCTAAAGTTACTGGAGTAACACAGGTTTTCCACTACTGTTTCAGGGCCATTTGGATGGCCTGTGATTCAAGTTATATTTATACAGCAGTGATATGCAAATTTAAGGCAAGAAAGAACACAAGTGCTATATGTTTATATTTTGCAAACATCAATAAGGGATTGCTGCTCTTGATGACCTTTAATTTAAAATAAAACTACCAGAAAATTTTACATTATTGTTATTATTAATAATAATTATATTTAAGCCTCCTGAGATGAACAGATAAGTAATTATGTTCTCTGTTAAATCCATGCTGATTTTGTAAATTAGAAATGGCTTTTTCATTTTTCTTTATGTGAAAAATTAAGAGTTCTTTAGTTGACTCAATGGGAGATGAGCTGTATTGGCCCAGCAGATGTGAGTCGAGTCCTGCTGTTAGTGCACAGACTTTAACTCTCAGAGAAAATACATTTGTATGGACATTTGTGCCTTGCAGGCTCTGTCTGAAGACAAAATGACAGTTTCTGCTGAAAAAGGGTGTGGGAGCCCTTTGCTGTAAAGCAATAGCGAGCAAATAAGTTAGAGCAAGAACACTGGATCCAGCAGGGCAGGGCTGAGTCTGGGAAACTGTGATTAGCTCCTGTTTCTCACACAACATCTGCTGCAAAGGGGATTTCTCAACACGCACAGCTAACGTGCTGGCCCAGTATGATTCAGGAAGCCTCTTCTCTGTTTCACTGGAGGAGCTCTGCTTCAAAGGGCAAACCTACCAGTCTCAGGAAATAAGAACCTGAAACTTGCAGAGAAAAGGATGTGGCGTAAACAGGGAGCTGGCAGATGTAGCTGCATGCCAGGGATGATCCCACCAGCCCATAAATATTGATGACTTTGCAGTCTCTGAATGCAGATTATTCAGGACGCTGAAGCCTGCAGCTGCACATTCACAGCTTGCTGCTCTCTGAAAGAGCATTCCTGAGAATGTGCATCCGCCTGTCTGAGAATCCCCCACTGCTCCTTTTAACTCTGCTGAAACAACGCTCCTTTCCTTCTGGAATCTATATTTTATCAAAATAATTCAAAAAGGCAAACAAAATATTTCTTTTGCTAAACTCATTTGCAAACAGCTATAACAGATTGCTATAAAAACAGGTTGTCAAAAGAGAGGGGATAAAACTCTCCCCTTTTTTTCTCTACTGCATATATGTCCTTCATATAGCTACTTTTGTCTAAGACTGTTTAATACAAAGGAGCAGAAATAACTAGAGAGCATAGAGAAATTCATTCATGGGTGTATCATGCATAACCTTAATGTATTTGACAATAACATCAGCATTTCACTTGGGTATGGAACCAGTTAAACACTGGGACTCAGACATCCTTAAAAGAAATTAATTTAAGATTCATGCTGGATCCTTAATTCAATAAGCCAAAATTGGAGCTGACATTCTGAGGATAATAAAGAAACCTAGGAAAGTATTGAAGCCCAAACAAGGACAAGCCAAACCACAAAGGATTCAGCAGAGTATTTCAGCATTTCTGAGAAAAAGTAAAGTATTAGGAGCTCGGAGCCCGTCGGGGGTTGGCTCATGTTTAAAAAGTTGAAACATGAAAGTTAAAAGCCTGCCATTTTACTTTAATTCTGTGACAAAAGTAGTAATACCTCAATATCTGCTTACAACTTTTTTATAAATAAATAATTAATTTATTATTATATATCACATAGGTATACATGTACTGATGTATGTATTTATAGCTACAGATGCATATATATACACAGACAAACTCTACTATCATTCCTCAGTACATGGCTATCACAAATTCATGCTTGAGGCCTGATTGTCTCGCATTAAGTAAGGTCTTACTCTACATGTATTTTTAATGACCTACCTGTGCTCTCTGTTTTCTGTGTTCCAACAGGGTCATGATCTCTCAATCGGCATTTGTGAAACACTCATAGGTGTAACAGAGTTGCTCTAAGCACTCTGAACCTGGCCCATGTGGAAAAAGAGGCTGGAGCTCAGGCTATTAAATCACATCTATTCTGGACAACAGTGACATGTGTTTTAAATTTTCACAGAACTTCAAACATGTATAAGGGCTTTCCTGAGAAGAGATGCTTCCCTTCACTGGGGTCTAGCACAGAAAGTGCAAATTAAATTAGGAATGAAATTGGTCGCAGGGGTGTAGTGTTACTGCATCTTGCAAGCAATCTTGTGCCTCAAACAGCATCAAAGAATTATCATTTCACCGTAGGCGTTTTTGCCGTGTGTCAGACACCACAGCTTCCTTGTTCATGGAAGAGGTTTGCTGCTGAAATGCCTCTTCAAAAGCTTGGGCTTGGCTTTCTGTTATAGATTACCACAAGCTTTAGAGGTTAATCAGTTAATTGGCAATTATTTTTAAATACCAGTATCACTTTTAATTAAAGTCCCACTGAAATAGACATAAAAAGGTTTTGTGTGCGACGTTCTCAGCTCCCCCTGGAATCAAACTTCTTGTCCAAGCTCAGAACAGTCCTTTCTAATGCAGCTGCACTAGCAGTGGTCTGTGCTTCTGTGTCCTGGTTTTGTTTCCAGCTAACTGGCAGTTCAAACTTGGAATTAATTCCTGTTGAGCATGTATGGCGAAATCTAAAACTGATAAAATAGTTTGAAGAAACTCTTCCATGGACTCCCACTGCTGTGTGTCAAACTGACTCTTTCTCCTCTGTTCCTTTATCTCTTTTTCTCCCTGTCTACGGTTTGCTTGCATACAGTAGGATAATCACTAATGCTTTCCAAAACTCTGTGAGAGCTGGTGAAACTACAAGCAGTAAGACCTCATGCTGAAAGCACGTCCAAACACTGTACACATTGTACAAAAATAAGAAATAAGATACCAAGTTTGAATCCAAAATTTTAAAAAATTTCCCTTTTTTTTTTTCTTTGTCCCTCTTGTATTATTAAAGCAATCAGATAAAAGACTTTTTTGAGAACTTGGGCCACAGTGATTGATTAGACCTACTCCTTTCTGCTGTGGAAATCTTTAGGACTCCACACAAGCTGCAAGTGCTAACCACATGTCCAGATAAAGCCCAGGGGACCTGAAACTCCAGCTCTTCTTCAAGGAAACCTGCTGGATTGGCATATGTTCTTTTGCATCTTAGGCTTTGTCCTCTGGCTCTCTCTTGGCTTTTCTTTAACAATATTGTACTTGCATGTTTGCATTAATATTAATTCACTTTTATGTAACATTTTTATGTTATTTCTATGTACTCCAGTGCCTCAAGTCAAGGTTTTCTGCAGCTAGACAAACCTTCAGTTTTGCTTGACTGAAAATGATTCATCTTTTCTTTAACAATAATATTTATTTCTACATTCAATTCATAAGCCCTCAGTCTGTTGACACCAGCATGGTACCATTACCAATGGTATAAACAAAGAAAAATTATAACACTGAGACCAAATCAAACTTGTGCATAGTGTCTGTGGTTGAATTTTAAATGGATGCAGCCAGAGAGTTTATCCACATAAAAGTAATAATTAACATTCCTGAAGTAATAACTGCTCGGCCACATTTCAAATTGCTAGATCAGACATTTGCATGCTTCCAATATGAGTAGGATATGGCTCAGTCTTAAAGCTGCCAAAGCACAGTAGGTTACTCAGCACGCATAAAAGGAACTGACATTACATTCAGCAGGGACTTTATCTTGTTTGAATAATCCTCCCTACAAGATTATTTCAGCATGCAATGTGTTTCATTTGAGCAAAGTCAGAGAATGCAAAATAATGTGAAGTAATTATGCTATTAAATGTAGCTATTACTTTTTAAACCCTCTGTCTCAAAGTGTAAATAGTTTTCTGAAGGCTAAAAGCGGACAGCAGAAGATCAAATGCACCTCTTGAGTAACCTTGTTAAAACCAGTGAAGTTTTCTGAAGATTGAAATTGGTCCCTTACTCCACTACACTCAGAACTAGGAAAACCACAGAAATATCGAATCTTTTTTCTTCCAGTTGATATTGATTTACATTTCTAGAACACTTCAGTTTGAAATTCTCAAAATATTTTACAATCCTGTATGGAATAGCAGAGTTCTGCTTACCAGCATCTAGCACATGGTACCTGTTCCTGCAAAGACCCACAGCTGTACCTGTACCTGGAGATCAGCACCTGCCCACGTATGCAGAGCATCCCCTGTGGCTGCAGTCTCACCAGGCCCTCTGTGTTAAACTTATCTGGTCAGGGAACAGAAATGACACTTTCAGGTACATTTAAAGAGAAACAGATGTCTAATGTTTCCCAGTAATTTGTGTTTTGAAAATTCTCTCCTGTGGTGGCAAACAAATCACAGTCCTGCAGTTTAGAGTTCATCCCTAGGGCTCAATCCAGGCATTACACTGTAGAGGGACTTCCTGAGAAGTGTGCACAACTGCAACCTCTTACAGAAAAACATAATGAAGTACTGGGTTTAGCAGTGACAGTGAATCATTCAACCAGTAGACTTTAATCACCTCTAATTACTATTTGATGATCAGCTATGTTCAACAGGAATTTGCAATCCCTCTTCTCACACCCTACAGAAGGCAGCAATGGATAGTTATAGGGAATGAGGCAGCCATTGGGGTTTTTATTGTAACTACCAAAGAGGCCCCTTGTCCTTACAGATTATTCCCAGCCAAGATCTAAGCATAACGAGGAAAACAAGGGGAAAGAAAGTCAGGATTGTTAATTGACAAAACATCATCTTGCCACTCCCCACAAAGACATCCATAAAAACTGTGCTCACTCCCAAGCATTACTATTTAAAAGTTAAACTGCAAACACTTTTTCTGCCTTCCCAGACTGCTTTCTGTTTATTTTCCTGCCTTTTCCTTGTGCCCCAGCCCTCAACAGGAAGCATTCCTTACAACACCTTGTGTTGTTGTGACAATATCACTTGGCTTATTGTAGGAACAACTTGCTGGAATTTATAAGGTACAGGGTTATTTACTAACCCAACAGATGAAAAATCCTGTTTCAGACTTTGCAAATGAGTATACTAACCTGTGGCTTCCTTCTGAGCAGTTGTGCAGACCCAGTCTACTTGTACCAGCTGATATGAATGTGTCAATCTGGTAAAGCATTGACACTTGGATGCAAAGTTAAGCTCCTGAGCAACTACATACAATCTCAAGTGCTGTACTGGATTGGAGCCACAGGACCTGAAGCAAAACTCGTGGAACTTGATCAGAGCATTTTAAATAACTTCAGTGGATTCTGGATCAGGTCCATGCTGTCTGCTAGAGGTATTGGCCACATTTTTCCAAATAAAAGAAGTTAGGAATAATATATCAAAACCTTTGATCCAGGACTAGCAGGCCCAGGAATTAAGACTCAGTCCCTTTATATGATGAATTTACAGATTTCCTGACTTAGGAAACATGAAAAACACTGACAAATACTTATGTTGACGTACAAATAAGTACAAGAGACCAAAGGGTAGAAAAGGCATTTTAATCCTCTAAAAATATTGAACCATTCCAGAGCAGAGAGTCTAATGATTTCAGTCCCCAGTTGTTTATATAGCCCTAAACCCTGTATCCATGATGACATTTCATTTTACATCATTTGTTTCTTTAATCAGTTGTGTTTCATAAAAGCAGTCTTTCAGCCAGGTCAGCAGGGAATGTGCTGAGCTACCATGAGCAGCAACTGGAGTCACTGATTCCATCTGCCTGCTTGCAGACGGAGCATGTCCGTGTGATCACAGCGCAGCTGCCTGGGGAGCTCTGGCTGAAGCCTCTGTGTCTCCCAATACATTACCCTGCCCAGCCTTTCAGCAGCAGGATGTGTTTATTCATCCCTAGCCATTGCTTTTGAGAGCACTCTAAAATTGGGTTGGGCCCTTTTTTGCTTATTATTTAATACTTTTCAATGGGGCCTTCATAACTAAAAAAAAAAACCTAAATGCCTTCCTAATGTCTGTGGCACCCTTCATCTCTGCTGAGAGTAGTTTTTGACCCTGTCCCATACTAATTGAATTAGTCCTTCTGGCATGGCAATTACTGTAGCCTTTGAGTGCCTTCCAATATTCATTATATAATGTGACTTCATATCCCTTAGGTGTCATTTTTTTTTTAATCTTCCCCCAGAGGAGGTATGTGCACAGTAGTGCACCTTGGACACAGTGTCTGTAGCTTGGTGCTGTATGTTAAGCCATTTTTTCATGGCAAGTTTCTCCTGGAATATGAATATAGTTTCCAGAATTAAATGGGGCAAATACCTTACAAGTCAGCTTGCTACGCTGGAAACACTTAATTAATTAAAACTAATTGCATTCACCAAAACAGAAATGAAAAACTCAACATAAGCATATAGATAAAGAGGAGTTTTTTAAGAAAAAAATTCTTTTACAGAAACAAAAGAACTTAACATGTCCTTTAGATTTTTAACGGGTCAGCTACTGATTGGTATTTATAGCTGCTAAAACCTGTTTTCGGCACTGAACCAAACAATCCCCTGGCTCCAATTACTGTTACCCAGAGACAATTCCAGAAGGTAGCAGTCGCAAACAGTGGGGCCAGACAGAAAAGAAGAAAAGCAATTCAGTGATTTTTCTCATCCCTCCTTGTCTTATTGTTGGATACTTTGACCAGAACCATCCTAGGTTCTCCTGCCCCTACTTATGTTCATTCAGATTGCTCCAGCACAACTCTTCTTAAAAATAGCCAACAAAACAGTAATGAGTTAATTCACCTGCCTTGGAGATTTTTAAGCAAAATTTCCTCCAATCAAATATTTCTTTTACCAGGATGCGTGCTTGCATCTATTGAGTAACTGTATGAAATTCCTTCCGTCTGCTGTCATCGCACCTGATTAAACATCACTTACATACTATATTTCCAATATTTGTATTATTTTTATACTGATTACTTGCATGCTGGTACTAATCAAAGAGTTCCAGCTGTAACTGCAACAACATAGAACTTGCAAAATACCAGACAGAAAGGTAGTCTCTGCACCAAAGACTGTATCTGATTTAAACTGGACATGGACAAATGTTTCCATATTTCCCCTGCTGCTCTTCCCCAAGTGACCTCCAACATAGCTTTGGTGGCCTGAAGCTTCCCAAAATATCCTACAATCTATCATGGTCTGAGTGGTCATTTTGAGGTACCTGAAGGTGATGCAAGACCATGAAAAAAATCTTGCTACTGAGCCTCTTGATTAAATTCTCCTCCTTCCACTAGAGATGGGCACAGGTTAGCACAGATGAGGTTAATCTGACACACTTTAGAATTTAATGTCTGTATTGGTTTCTTGTTTGATTTACAAGTGGAGACACAGAGCAGGATGCTTTTTTCATGGAAAATTAATTTTGTGATTTTTGACATGATTACTGAGTAAGGAGAGGAAATAGATTCCAGTCTCTTATCAGCAATATTGTCTGTGGCATCATCATACAACAGTCAGAGAAGTATAACTAACTAAATAAAACTCACTTTTGAGTACAAAATATATTTATATGCTTAGTGTGTTGTTAATGTCTTGTAATGGTAACATAAGTGCTAGGCTGAATGGTCCAAGGATTTACTTCCATTTTTTTGGCTAATATTTCCAACCTACCTAGGATTAAAAGGCAAGAATAGCACTCATGCTTTCTAGCTTAACAGCTCAGTTGGATACTTATCTTCCTTAAATAAAGTATTACACTAAATCTATTGTGATTGAGTTGAAAAAACAACACAAAACTTACTCATTTTTATGCTTCTTGAGGTGTACTTGCAGATTGTAGTAACCAAAATATCCTAATGGCTCCCAATTCCTCTTAGCCCTGCAGAATCAGTGAGATGGATTATATTTTTTTGCAAAGAATTAGAAGGAACTGTTTACTAGATTTCGGTTCATTAGACTGCAGAGCTTACACAGGTGTCAGAGGGCATTTTGTTGCCTGTAGGCACTTTATTGCTGTTAAAGACAACTGAGGGGGTAGAACACTGTGTAACCTCAGTGACATGCATTTATCAAACTGGCAGCTGAGCGATTTCTATTTATAGTGTTGTATGTAGATCTCTGGAAGATAAAAATCACACTAATTCACAAGCTCCTTTTTGTCTCTTTCTTTTTTTTTTCTTTTTTTTTCTTTTTTCTTTT